>CM060952.1:216765885-216870885 GCA_030765055.1 Mantis religiosa
GGTGTAAAGTATGCCAAATACATCATAATTTTAATATTTCGAGTTTAGATCCTTTGTTGTGTCTGGTCGAACTTCGGCTACAGTACCGATAAATTTTACCCGTTACCGAACACGTGGTGCGTCTTTAAGAAGTATATCACCCAATCGCGAACAACAAATGAATGTCGGCAGGACTTTAGAAAGAATATAAAAAGTATAGAAAGAATAAAGAATCAAGTATTATACATTTTGAACCATTAATAGCACGTTTTTTTATAAATGGTTTAGGGCATAAAAATGTTATCTTAAGTAAATATGTTTTAAAAGCATTAACGTTTTTGTATGCCGTTTGCTCGTCTATTTCTTAAGTTTGCAAGTTATATGCAATTATTTCTGAATGAAGAGAACTCCACGCGCTATTCCCAGAAAATTCAAGATATACATTTGCCGTTAAAGTGTATTTAATATATGCATATATTTTAATGAAAATCGATAGAGCAGTTTTAAAAAAATTAAAAGCTCAGGAAATGTTCCATGTAAAGGGTAGTTTGGATTTGGGGGATTTTCTGTTGCATCTTTGGAAAGCACTGATCCTAAATATCAAATTAAGAATTTATCCGGTATTTCGTTTTTGACTTACGTTAGAGGATGCTGTTTGTAAGAAAACTGTGTCCAGAATGGTAGCGGTCTGTGAAAAACTATACAATCCATTGACTTTCTAAATAACTTCAATTTAAAACTGGTGTACACCTTAAGACGCAACATTTAAAACATTTGTGTGCAGTGAGAAATTACGTGACATTGATATTTATCACCGCTGAATTTATGTCGAAATATTTTTATTGTAATAACAGCAGCAACAACAACTAATAATAATAATAATAATAATAATAATAATAATAATAATAATAATAATAATAATAATAATAATAATAATAATAATAATAATAATAATAATAATAATAATAATAATAATAATAATAATAATAATAATAATGATAATGATAATGATAATGATAATGATAATGATAATGATAATGATAATGATAATGATAATGATAATGATAATGATAATGATAATGATAATGATAATGATAATGATAATGATAATGATAATGATAATGATAATGACAATGACAATGACAATGACAATGACAATGACAATGACAATGACAATGACAATGACAATGACAATGACAATGACAATGACAATGACAATGACAATGACAATGACAATGACAATGACAATGACAATGACAATGACAATGACAATGACAATGACAATGACAATGACAATGACAATGACAATGACAATGACAATGACAATGACAATGACAATGACAATGACAATGACAATGACAATGACAATGACAATAACAATAACAATAACAATAACAATAACAATAACAATAACAATAACAATAACAATAATAATAATAATAATAATAATAATAATAATAATAATAATAATAATAATAATAATAATAATAATAATAATAATAATAATAATAATAATAATAATGATTAATAACCGCAGTAATTGTATATTCCAGCTCTGTCGTTAACATTTAATTGTATTTTATTTATGGATGCTGTTTAACATCTGTGGTTCGTAGCGTCCCATTTTACATTTATTTGGCGTGAAATATCACTTAATTTTGCTCAGATGGCACTTTATCAAGCTTGAGTTTGTTTTGTGTGCTGTAAATCTAGAATATGGGCGCTCTGTTGTGTTTGACTCACATTCAGGAGGTCCAGAGTTCGAATCTCATGGAGTAACTAAGTTCCAGGAACTTCGGTTTATTTGAGAAGTGGCTATTAATGTTGTATCCACTTGATAATATGCTGCAAGTTTTTTTTCTTTCCATCTTCCTTCCAGCTTTATCATGCATAACGGTTATATCATCAGTTTACGGATAATTTTTTATAAAAAACATTAACCCAAAAAGGACTTTTAATTTGCATTGTTCAACTATGAATTACAATCCAACATATTATTTTACAGGAATATGTTTTAGTACACCTTCTTATACAACCCTTGTCAATATTAATTAGATCGTCATTTACCTACATCAGGCCCACCGTTCGTTTGTGCGATTACAATGAAAGTTGAAATGTGAGCTATACTGATGTTGAAAATGCCGCGTGTACACCACGCATCGCTGATTCGCTGCAGTTATCGCCATGTGTGGTTAACTGCACAAATGTCAAAGTGGTTTGTGGTCTTCCCCAACGTGAGGTGTGTTGACCATGGTTGACCATGTTTGCCGTAGATAGAATTGTGGAAATGCCCGATAGAAATCAGCCGTACTTCGCATTGAAAGAGAGTATTGTTGCATCAGCTATACAAAAGCTGACAGATGAACAGTTAAAGGTTATAGTTGAAAAGTATGGAAGTGTAATTAACTCCAAACGACGTTCCAGTTTCATCAGGACATTGGCGGATTTGATAGCAGTTCTGGAGAAACGGTGTTATTTGTCAAAGGATAAAGTGGACTTCTTTACGGTAATAGCTAACATGCTAAATGATAGAAATGTGAACGAAATGTTGGCAAGATACCGCAATTTTACAATTTACAGTGGCAGTATTTGCGAAACTGGTGAGTTATATCTATAATGCAACACACTCACATTTTTTGGATGTGGCGATATTAACAATAAGGATAAATGGGAAACATTCAGAGGTTATGTTTCTTGTTGGAATTAGCAGGGGTCACTTTAATTTAGATTACAGGTTGTTTCAGCATTGGCCGTAAAATGCAGTTTATTGTGTATGTAAATATAAATAGTAGTTTGTTAGTTTGTTATTGTATCTGATCAGATGGAAAATTGTTGTCTAGCATACTATAGTTGAGGAGTAGTAAATTCAGCAGAAGAAGTTATGGATATGTAGAAATTTGTATGAAAATTGGAACACAACCTGAGATTTGAAGTTAAATAGAGAAATTAGTGATGTAATCATTTGGCATGACTTGCTAAACTGTATTATCATGTCCAGGTTATCTTTAAGCAAGATTACAACTGAAAACAGAATTACGTGTTGTTAGTTTAGGAAACAAAGAGCCAGAAAGTAACTTCTGAAGATGTTTAACAGTTGCATTTACACCCAATTATCTGAACAGGCAATTCAAAGTTTTGTTGTTTGAAATATGTAAATTCTATTCATAAACAGTTATTTGGAGAACAACATTTTCTTACTTGGTTGGAGAAACTAAATATGGTATTGAGAATTATCCAAGGAGCAAATATTTATTTGTATTTATTAATGCTGAGTTAATTGGCAAGTTATCCTGTAGCAAAGAGGCCACAGATCCCATGTCATCTGCTAGGATATGTACCTTAGGACGCTCTTGTTTACTGTTCAGTTCTGAAATCCTTAAAGATAGCAAAATATTGCCAACCCATATATGTACAGATTGTTTTTATTCTTACTCTTGTTCCATTGGCATTGCTTTTTGTTTTTCTTTCAAATGAGCCCATGTAGGTCTACACAAAGTACTTAGAGACATAAATTTAAAGGTGAGTCAATTAATGACACTAAACAACCTTTTAAATTTCCTAGAACATAATACAAATAAAATATTTAGTGATTATTTTCCACTTATCTTAAGAAGTTGATGACAATACTTCTATCTTCTCTAATTGAAATTAATTTCATAGACATTTGCAAATGTCTACGAAATTAATTTCAATTAGAGAAGATAGAAGTATTGACATCAACTTCTTAAGATAAGTGGAAAATAATCACTAAATATTTTATTTGTATTATATTTATTATTCCACTGTAACTAGCTTCATTTTCTGTGTAATTCCTAGAAAAGTTTCAAAGGCTACTTCCCTCCATCATCAACTGGACATCGACTGGTTCTCAGTGGTGTAGCTGGTGATATTTTGTCAGAGATCTCCTCTGGTGGCTATCAAGGAACTTGCTGAACAAATCTTTCTGGGGGATGTCAAAATTGTATACTTTGTTCTGAAATGAAGATTTGTTCCCATGTGGATAGTTCTTGTTTTCCTGATATATGTTTTAGTAGTTTTGGTTCTGGATTTATGTTGTAGCTTTTTTCCCAAAAATGCTGATTTTTCTAATTGTTTGTATTTTATGTTCCTAAAATGCTCCTTTGCTCTTGTTTCTAAATTTCTTTTGGTTTTTACAATATAAATTTGACTACAGTCACAACATTCAATTTGATATATACCAGATTTTTTGTTAGATGGAATGGCATCTTTGATGTTTGAGCATATTTGGTTTTTTAAAACTAGAAAAATCAGCAGTTGCCACACATTTTTGGGAAAAAAATCCACAACATAAATCCAGAACCAAAACTATTTAAACACACAACAGGAAAGCAAGAACTGTCCACATGGGGACACATTTTCATTCCAAAAAATAGAAACAAAGTGTTCAATTTTGACATTCCCTAGAAAGATTTGTTCAGCAAGTTCATCGAACTGCCACCAGAGGAGATCTCTGAGAAAATATTGCCAGCTACATCACAGAGATCCAGTTGATGTCCGGTTGATGATGGAGGGAAGTAGCCTCCAAAACATGTTAGTGTTGTTTAGTGTCATTAATTGACTTACCCTTAAATTTAATTTATTACAACAACACTGTTTTCAACACTTCCTTGGAAGAAAATTATCACTATGGATGTCTGTATATTTGTTTATTTCCTTTTTACTTGTAAGTTTGTATTTTTCACCTTCGACTTGTTGACCTAAAATTGTTCTAATAAGTTTATGTTCTTTATCTACGAGGGCTGTTCAATAAAAAAGATCATAATTTTTTGCACTAAAATTCAATCTTGATATATTCTGTTAGCTTAATGTGAAACAAACACCCCGTAGTAGTTTCATTGTTGGTACTCCTGGTTCCCGCCAGGACATGTTCAGACATGTTCAGTATCGCCTACTCCTGCAATGGAGGTAACATGCGAGGAACAATATGCAGCTTTGAAATTCTGCTTTTGTCTCAACAAATCTTCAGTTGAGGTCTATGCAATGTTACAGTGGGTCTATGGAAAGTCTGTTCTTCCCTACAGCACAGCTCGAAGGTGGTTTAAAATGTTTAAAGAGGGAAGACAATCAATTTCAAAGGAAGGTGGACCTGGTGCTCCAGTTACTGCTCTTAAAGAAGAAAACATTAACACTGCTGCTGCCACTGTGAGAAAGGATCGACGAATCCTTAAGATCACTTTCTGAAATATTAAAAATTTCATTGGGTGCCACCCACATGTTGGTGACAGAAACATTACACATGAGACATGTTTGTGCACGATTAGTTCCAAGACTGTTGATTCCCGAACTAAAGGACATTCGCATACAGGTCTGCATGGAGTTAAAGTTTATGTTAGAGGAAAATCCGGAGTTTCTTTCAAACGTAATTACTGCTGATGAAGCTTGGCTACATAATTTTGATCCTGAGATCTTCATCACCAACCCCCAAAAAGCAAAAGTGGTTGCTTCTGCTGGGAAAGTTTTGGTCATCTCATTCTTTGATATTCATGGAATGGTTTATAAGCATGTTGTACCTGCACACACATCAGTAATTGGACAATATTACAGAGATGTCCTGAAAACATTGCAAGTCCATATCAGGTGCAAAAGGCCATATTTCCGTAAAGCAGGCTGGATGCTGCACCACAATAATGTGCAGCCACATATTGCATATGTTGTTGCTGAATATCTTGCAAAAATCAACGTGAAGTGCATCCCTCACCCTCTCTATAGTCCGGATTTAGCCCCATGTGACTTTTTCTATTCCCTAACTTGAAGAAACGCCTTTGTGGGAGGCATTATCCATCATCAGAAGCAGTGGTGAAGGCTGCGGAGGCAATTTTGAAGGATCTCTCAAAAAATAGTTTCCAGCATGTCTTTGAAGACTGGCAGAAACGCTGGGACAAGTGCATCACATTCAGGGTAGACTATTTTGAGAAGGACTATCAAAATTATGAGGATGAGTAAAGGTACATTGTCAAAAGAAAATTGTGATCATTCTGTACGGAACAGCCCTCGTATATTTTCGATATCTGCTTTTCTGTTTAAAATGTATGTTGCTGTTCTCTAGAGGCACTCTGGTTTAATTAAACTCTTATGGTATCTTAATTTTGTACACACATTTAGACATTAATTTTTTATTTGAGTATTAGTATTAGACATTAATTTGAGTATTAGTTTGACTCAAAATTGTATTAATTTTTTATTATATAAGTTTTGTGTAAGCTGATATGCTGTTTCCAGTTTTTGGAATGTGCTTTTGTTTTCTTTAGTATCAATTCCATTTTCCTGAATTATTTCTCCAAAATATTTAAATTGTGAAATTTGTTTAATTTAGGTATTTTTGATTTGGTGCTTGTTTATTGCACGAAGTGTATTCAGTTTTTCAGAAGATATCTGAAGACCTATTTTTGCTCATCATTGTAGTCATTGTCATCATTTTTTATTTGTTCATAAATTCCTATTAGTATCACTATTTTTATTATGTTTGTATCATTATAGCCCTTTGTTTTATTTAATATTTGTTCACCATTCATTGTTGTTTACACATTTTTATCAGTATTGCTGGTGTTGTGCAGTTTTGGTATTTTCAGTATGTGCATGTTTATACAGTTTCCGGTGCTCCAGCCAACTAGGCCGCATCTCTATTCTCTTTGCCTAACCAGGCCTTTTAAAACCCTCACCCTCTAAGAAGGGGCTATAAAGGTCATCTGAATATTCTCTGACAGTCAGGCAGCATTAAAAGCACTTGCAAGTTATCAGATTACCTCCAAGTTACTCTGGAATTGCTTAGAAAACCTTATACAACGGGCAAACTCTCAAACTTTCACTATATGAGGGCAGTTCTATATAGAATAATCTTTTTTTTTTTTTTTTATATAACATACCTTTACTTATCCTCATAATTTTGATGGTCCTTCTCAAAAGTCTCCCCTGAATGCGATGCACTTGGCCCAGCATTTCTGTCAGTCTGCAAAGACATGCTGGAAACCATTTTTTGAGAGGTCCTCCGCAGCCTTCACTACTGCTTCTGAAGATGGATGTTGCCTCTTCACATAAGGGAATAAGAAAAGGTCACACGGGGCTAAATCTGATTTAGGCACAAACTTCACGTTGATTTTTGTAAGATATTCAGAAACAAGATTGGCGAAATGTGGCCACTCATTATCGTAGTGTAGCATCCAACCTGTTTCACGGAAATGTGGTCTTTTGTGTCCAATATGTTTTTCTGTATTTGAGAAAGTATTGTTAAAGTTATTCACCAATCTCTCTCACAGGACAGCAGCATTGTTTGTTTGCTTCCGTAGGAGCAGTAACTGGTTCTCTTCCTTTTGAAATTGATTTGTCTCCCCTCTTTAAACAACTTAAACGACCTTTGAGCTGTGCAGTAGGGAAGACCAGACTCTCCATAGACCACTGATTACATACAAAATGAAGCTAGCTACAGTGGAGTAATAAATATTACATAATTAAAAATATTTGTTAATGAATCTCCACTTATCTTAAAAATTCAATAAATTTTAATGAATTCAATAAATTTACATGAGGACTTAATAGTTGATTTTGTTAAATTTACTGATTTTTGTTTGGATGAAATTTTTTTTCACTTTTAATGATGAATTTTTTAAACAAAACTTCTGGCTTAGCAATGGGTAATCCTCTTTCACCTTTTCTTGCTGAACTATTTATGAGTTTTTTCGAAATTCAAGTCACTAAAGCTTTTCCTTTGATTTGATTTTTAAAACATGGTATAGATATTGTAACTTTGTGGGTTCGTGAAATTAAAAGTCCAATTGCACAGACTCAAAATGTTCTTTATTTACACCGAATTACAGTTGGAACACTTGCCGATTACACAGAATTACGTAGCGCACACAATTACAATTCACCCGTTCGTCCGGCCACGCCGTGGCTCAGTGGTTAGACCGCTTGGCTCTCACCAAGGCAGCCCGGGTTCGATCCTAGACGACCGCAAAGTAAGATTGTGGTGGACAACACGGCGTTGGGGCGGGTTTTCTCCGGGACCTCCGGTTTCCCCCGCCACCTCATTCCACCGGTGCTCCATCTTCATCTCATGCATCAGTGTCACCGCCTGCGGTGCCGTATGTAGTAAAAGCGGGCGTTAAACACTACACACACACACACACACACACACACACACACACACACACACACACACACACACACACACACACACACACACACACACACACACACACACACACACGCACACCAGTTCGTCCCTCACAGTTCCACTCTGCACTCGCAGTTACGTAAATTCCTCCGATGCACGTACACAGTCTTTCAGTCCGTTCTCTCACTGGGCGCTTCTCACGGCTGCTCGCCAAGAACTGAGCTGACTACAGGCCTTATATAGGGAAGATCGCCGTTTCTGGAAGGTTCGCGGCGCGCACAATTATCCCGAGGTTTAGAGACGTCTGGTGGGAGGGGAAAGAGACGGTACAGGGCTCGCGCCGCTCTCCTAATCATCCCTTCAGTTAGTGACACGAGAGAAATGGGTAGGCGTAGCCTGAATGCTTCCCATCTGGCCCTACTGCCGGCCGGTTCTATCGGGACTTCCGACGTACGGGTGACACTGCTCCCTCCTCAAAGCTGGTCGTCCCGAACAGCACCATCGTAGCGTGCCAGGCGATCCAGGTGTACCACCAACATCTTCCCTCGGGGAACCTTCTGGATGCAGTAGACCACGTCGTTAATCCTCTTCACCACCCGACACGGTCCTTGCCATGGCTGCTGGAGCTTCTAGCAGCGTCCCTTGGTCCGGGTAGGGCGGTACAACCAGACTAGGTCACCTTGCTGGAACCCTTGACTGTTGGTTTGCCTGTCAACGGTCGCTCGCCTTCTGAATGTTCAGGCGAGCCATCTCGTGCATGTCGTGGAGATGGTCCACCAGGTTCTCCACATACTCGGTCGCTGGCTGTTTCGCTTCCGGAGGACTTCCGAAAGCCAGGTCACAAGCGAAGCGTAACTCTCGGCCGAACAATAAGCTGGCTGGCGTCATCCCCGCGGTGTCGTGTGTTGACGAGCGGTGGGCCAGCAAGAACAGTGGCACCTTGAGGTCCCAGTCTCGCTGATGACTGGCCACGACCTTCCTCAGATGTTCCTCTAAGGTCTTGATGTACCTTTCCACCATGCCATGCGACTGGGGATGTAGAGGTGTTGTGCGGGTCTTGTTAACCCCAAGTCTTTCTAGTCCCTCCTTCATCAGGTTGGACTCAAAATTGGTACCCTGGTCACTGTAGAGCTCCAACGGCACCCCAAATCGGCAGAACACTTGCTCCACGAGGCAGTCTGTGATTGTATTTGCCCCTTGGTTCGGGATGGTATACACCTCCGGCCACTTAGTGAAGTAGTCCACGACCACCATCAGGTACTTGTTGCCTCGCTCGGATACTGGGAACGGTCCAGCTATGTCAACGGCGATCCGTTCGAATGGCGCTCCGACGTTGTACTGCTGCATGCGACCCCGGCTCCTAGTCTGGGGGCCGCGACTCGCCGCGCACACGTGACACTGACGGCACCATCTCTGGGCGTCTGCTCGAAGTCTCAGCCAGTAGTAGTAGTAGTAGTAGTAGTAGTAGTAGTAGTAGTAGTAGTAGTGGTGGTAGTAGTAGTAGTAGTAGCGCTGCCGTAGTTTGTCAATCGTTCGGTTCGCTCCCAGGTGTCCTGATGTACCGGCGTGCACTTCCTCCAAGACTTCCGGGACCTTACTCCGGGGAAGTACCAACCGTTCTCTCTGCGTCTTCCCATCAGGTGATTCTATACCCGCAACAGCACGCCATCTGGTCTTCAACGAGTCCCTTTGGGCCCAGTAAGACTTGTAGGTGGCGCTCCTCGGTGCGATGTCCTCCCAGGTTGGTCTCGTCCCTGCCTCAAGAGTGGCCCCATGTCTGCGTCCTCCAGCTGCTCCCTCCTCGGGCCTGCTCTATCCCAGCCGTCCGCAGGCACTGCCGTGACTACTCGGACTGCTGCGGCACGCTCCTTCCCTTCCACTCTTGTGCACTGGCCACACTCTTCTGGACAGGGTCTTCGGGACATGGCGTCAGCGTTACCGTGGCTCTTCCCTCTACGATGTTCCGAGGTGAAGTCGTACTCCTGCAGCCTCTGGACCCAACGTGCTGTCTGGCCTTCCAGGTTCCTAAAGCTCAATAGCCAGGTTAGAGAGGAATGGTCAGTTCTCCGGTGATATGGCTGACCGTACAGGTACTTGTGGAAGTCCTCCAAGATCTATACTACTGCCAGTAACTCTCGTCGGATGACGCAGTAGTTCTTCTCTGCCTTGGGTAACGTCTTGCTGTAGTAGGCTATTACCCGCTCGTGGCCGTCCTGAACTTGCGATAGGACACCTCCAATGCAATGGTCGCTGACGTCGGTGTCAACAATGAAGGCGCCACCCGGTTGTGGAAATCCCAAAATTGTAGCACTGCACAGGGTCTTCTTCAGGTGCTGGAAAGCGTCTTCGGCGTCCTCCGTTCACACATAAGGCTGGTGGTCCTCTGTCAGCCTGATGAAGGGCTTGGCGATTTTGGAGAAGCCCTTTATGAAGCGTCGGTAATAACTGCACAGCCCCAGGAAACTGCGAAACTTTCCTATCCTTTGGGCGAGGCCAATCCCTCACAGCCTGTGTCTTCTCCGTGTCTGTGGCCACGCCAGTTGCTGAGACTATGTGGCCCAAGTAGTTCACTTCCTTGCGGAAGAGCTGGCACTTCGCGTTCACCGGTGCTCCATCTTCATCTCATGTATCATCAGTGTCACCACCTGCGGTGCCGTATGTAGTAAAAGCGGGCGTTAAACACTACACAACACACGTCCTTGCGGAAGAGCTGGCACTTCTTCGCGTTCAGCTTCAAGTTGGTCGCCTGCAGTCTCTGTAGCACCTTACTCAGATACTCGAGCTGGTCTTCTAAAGTCTTCCGGACGATGATGATATCCAGGTATAGCAGGCAGACGTCGTAAGTCAGTACTCCCATCACTGACTCCATTAGGCGTTGGAAGGTAGCTGGTGCGTTGCAGAGGCCAAGGGCATAACTTTGAACTACCAGAGCCCTTGGCCTGTCGAGAATGCGGTCTTCTCCTTGTCTCTCGGGTTTAGAGCTACCTGCCAGTAGCCCGACTTCAGGTCCAGGGTCAAGAACCACCGTGCACCAGCTAGCGTGCCCAGGGTGTCGTCAATCCGGGGTAAGGGGAAACAGTCCTTCCAGGTGACAGCGTTCAGCTTCCTGTAGTCCACGCAGAAGCGTAGCTCGCCGTTCTTCGTCACCGCGACTACAGCGGAACACCAGGAGTTGTCAGACTCTTCAATCACTCCCCTGGATCTCATGTCCTCCAGCATGTCTCATACCGTCCCTTGCTTCGCCAGCGGAACGCGTCTAGGTGATTGCCGAATAGGCCGGGCGCCCCCGGTGTCGATCGGTGAAGCACTTTGTCCGTGCGGCCGTAGTCGCTGTCGCCGTGGCTGAAGACGCGCTGGTATTGCCTCTGCAGTTTTCGAACTTTCTCCAGTTCTGCGGTCAGGTGGTCGGCCGCCCTCTCCAGTAAGCCATTTAGCCGGGGCCTCAGGTGTTGCGTCGGCACCGGCTCCTGTGTCTTGTCGATTGCTGTTACGCTTACCACGGGCTCGCACCTTCCCAACTCCGTCCCGGCCTGGACGTCGTGATCGGTGTCCGTTGCGTTTAGCAGTCTCACTGGCACCTCTTCTCGGCACGGCAGCAATACCCTGGCTACACACAGTCCGCGTACAGGCGTCTTCTGGTCCAGCATCATGTTCCTGGTTCTCTGGCCTTCCAGTCGCGCCGTCACCACCACCTCGCTCCTCGCGGGGACAACCACGTCTTCGTTCAAGAGGACCCTGCAGATTCTAAGGCGCTCTTCGGGTGACGGAGTATAACCTCTTCTCCGTTGAGCCGCAGGACCGTCGCCTCATGGCTCCTGAGGGCACCCAGTCCCAGAATTACCTCCTCAGCCACCTTCGCGACTAACACCCACAGACGTACGAAACTCCGTCCCAAGGTCAAATTCAATAGGGCTTCCTTCTGCGCAGGCAAGGTGTCGCCCGATGCTGTCACAAGCTGGATGGTCGGCTCGGCTTCCTCGTCCGCAAACCCTTCGCCACGTCAGATCTGTTGATGGTCACGGCCGCCCCGGTGTCCACCAGCACGCGGCATGGCTTTCCTCTTACGCAGCCGTCCGCGATGAGGCTGTCATCCATCCGCCGGCTGACGGCGCGCAGTGTCACTCGAGGAGATGGTGTTGACAGCGCCGACGTGCTCCTCGCCACTCCGGGCCTTACTCGTTCTTCCGGCTGCCCTTCCTGATGTCGGCAGTCTCTCTCTAGGTGTCCCGGCGTTCCACAGCCTCAACACAGCCCACTAGGTCTCTCGGCTGGTCTTCTGTCTCCGGTGTAGCGGACACTCCTCGTTCTCGACGTCGGGATATCTGTTACCTTGGCCGCCTCCATCCTTAATGCTGCCGTTAGCACCTTGTGGATGGTTTTATAATCGCCGAGCATTAGGCGCTGACGAATCTCCGTGTCTCGTACCCCGTCAACGAATGTTTAGGCAGCTTCCCGGAATACGTACTCTGGTGGGAGGTCGACTAGGGCCTTGCTAGCCAGTTGTTCAATTGCCATGGTGAACTCCTGCAGCGTCTCCCCTGGCTGGTGTGACCTTGCCTTTAGCTGGCTGCGGTACGCTGCGGCTAAGCGGTGTTTTTTTAAACAATTCTCCAGGGTCTCCTAGATGTCCTTGGGTGCCGCCGTTGTTTGTACCGTGTTCAGGACTTCCGCGGCCCGTCCCTGGAGGCTGGCTATTAACTGTGTGGCCTCCTCCTCTGGTGACCATTTGCTGTGCTTAGCCACTGCGTCGAATTGGCGGCGGAAGACTTCGAAAGTGTTCGCGCCGATGTTGTGTCGCGTCCCGGCGCGTTGACCTTTTTATCCTTTAACCTCCTGCCGACGACGTCTTCCACTATGGCGTTTAGGGACTTTACGCTGCTGTCGGCCTTTCCTTCCAGGTTGTTTACGCGGTTGGCAAGGTCTTCGACGTCTTCCACCATGGCGTTCAGGGACTTGGCGTTACTGTCGGCCTTTTCCTCTAGGTCTTTGAAGCGGTTCGCCAGGTCCTCGACTCGCTCGTCCACTTAGCCCATCCGCTTGCCCAGCTGCGTCACGTCATCCCTCACGCTGTCCAACCGTTCTTCAAATTTGCCGGCGAGAGCTTCGTTCGCCGCTTTAATTTCCGTGGTCAACTCGGTCTTTATTTCTTCCATCTTCTCGGTGATGTCGTTGGCCGTCTTCATTTGTTTCAACTCTGCGGCCAGGTTATTTGCTGCTTCTGTTTTTGCAGCGAAGTTGTCATTCGCCGTCTTTATTTCTGTCAGTTCCGCCTTCATTTCCACCATATTCTCCAATACCGCGTCCATGACTGTAATTTTCGGTGATGTCATCTCGCTTCCTGACACCAGTTGTAACCTTGTGGGTTCGTGAAGTTAAAAGTCCAATTGCATAGACTCAAGATGTTCTTTATTTCCACCGAATTACAGTTGGAACACTTGCCGATTACACAGAATTACCTAGCGCACACAATTACAGTTCACCAGTTCGTCCGTCACAGTTCCACTCTGCACTCGCAGTTACGTACACTGCTCCGATGCACGTACACAGTCTTTCAGTCCGTTTCCAAACTGAGCGCTCCTCACGGCTGCTCGCCAAGAACTGAGCTGACTCGCCAACTACAGGCCTTATATAGGGAAGATCGCCGTTTCTGGAAGGTTCGCGGCGCGCACAGTTATCCCGAGGTTTGGAGGCGTCTGGTGGGAGGGGAAAGAGACGGTACAGGGCTCGCGCCGCTCTCCTAATCATCCCTTCAGTTAGTGACACGAGAGAAATGGGTAGGCGTACCTGAATGCTTCCCGTCTGGCCCAACTGCCGGCTGGTTCTATCGGGAGTTCCGACGTTCGGGTGACAATATGTTGATGATATTTTTGCTATTGTTCCTGGAAAACACATTAACGATGCTTTAAAATTACTAAAATTACAAGATAAAGCTATAAAATTCACATTAGAAACTGAAATTAATGGATTTCTTCCTTTTCTAGATTTGAAAATAATAAGAAATAATAACAAATTAGATTTTGGTATTTATAGGAAATCTACTCATATTGATAATTACATAGAAATAAATTTTTTAACCCTTTTTCACATAAATTTGCTGTTTTTAATATTTTGATTTATAGGTTAATAAATATACTCCTGAATAAAGGAGAATTTAATAAAGAATATAAACAAATTATTAATACTGCTTTAATTAATGGTTTTATTAAAGACTTTAATACAAAAGAAGAATGAAAAATTTAAATATCAAAAAACAATTAATGATATTTCTACTCTTAAAAAAATAAAAGATGATTATAATTTTAAAAAAGTTACTTATCATATTTGCGTTAATAAACATTTTCAATTTTTCTTTTTAAAGAAGGTAGTATAGCTTTAGTTCCTCAAAATAAATATAGTATTAAAACTGTTTTACAATTTTCTAAAAAAACTGGATCTTGACTATCTCACAACAGAAGAAAGTGGAGGCTGCTGAGATGAAATTTCTGAGAGAGGTGGCAGGTTATAGACTCATAGACAAGAAAAGAAACGAGGATATTAGAAGAGAATTGGAAATTCAGAGTCTAAATGAAACAATTATTGCAGTCCAAGAATAACAGAGGTGCTAAGGATACAAAAAAAGGTCATTGGAATACTGCCAAACTCTAATGAAACTGATCATTGTAAACTACTTTTTAAAATGCTAGAAATCCCGACTCTTGTTAATCTATACTTGTATGATGTTCTTGTATATATAAAAGAAAATGAACTAAATTATAACACCAGAAGTGAAATTCACACATACAACACAAGAAACCGAAACAGAGTGGATATACCATATCTTAGGCTGCAGAAGTCCTCTAGGTACTACAAGTTAAATGGTATAAAAATATTTAATGCACTTCCTTTGGAAATACGCAATACAAATATTCAAAGATTTAGAGAAAAAATATACAAATGGCTAACAAAAACTCCATGCTTCAGCATACAAGAATACCTAGATATTAATAAACATGACTTGTAAAACATGTAAATATTACCATCCCTCAGTGTATATATATATATATATATATATATATATATATATATATATATATATATATATGTTTGTTCCACTAGTAATAAGTTACTGACGAAGCCTACTGTAATTATTGTAATTACCAAATGGTGAATAAATAATAATAATAATAATAATAATAATAATAATAATAATAATAATAATAATAATAATAATAATAATAATAATAATAATAATAATAATAATAATAATAATAATAATAACAATAATAATAATAATAATAATAATAATAATAATAATAATAATAATAATAATAATAATAATAATAATTATTATTATTATTATTATTATTATTATTATTATTATTATTATT
Source organism: Mantis religiosa (assembly GCA_030765055.1). Lineage (NCBI taxonomy): Eukaryota > Metazoa > Arthropoda > Insecta > Mantodea > Mantidae > Mantis > Mantis religiosa. The sequence continues at coordinate 216,781,363 of CM060952.1, forward strand.
ATTATTATTATTATTATTATTATTATTATTATTATTATTATTATTATTATTCAGGCAAAAATGGGAAGTTCATGTGCAGAGAATGACCGAAGACCGTACACCACAAATAGTATACAAGTATAAACCTGTAGGTAGAAGAAATGTTGGCAGGCCACGAATGAGAGGGTTTTCACTTTCACAATTCCACTTTCAGCTACAGTTTGATACAATAATGTTTAGCTCAGGGTAAAGCAACGAGGTTCATCTCCGGGTATGGGTGGATATGTTTGAGAAGGATGGTTTTAATGACACTGTAATGCCCATTTCAAGTTGGTTTAATGACTGCTTCTTTTTATCAGAACATCAAACATGAAGTTGCCGACCAAGGTTTACCAATATATCACTGTTTAGAGTTACTGTAGGTGGAGTGCTTATTACTCGATAATACTTAATTAGTTACGTATAAACCGACAAATATCTTCTCTCATCACTTCTGGTCTGCCCTTGACCAAGACAGAACCAGATAACTGCCCTAATCGGCCTGACGTCGAAGACTGAATGTCCTCACAGCTGCACGTGAGTGTATAGGTTTCACTTTCTCGAAGCCCTTTATACACACAAAGATTCCCTTTGTAACAATCTTGTCCATTGTCATTATTAGGGTCCGAAGAATGCCTTATTCAACAAAGTCAATTCTATCCCTTAGAATTCTGTTTTTTCCATGTCTTTTGTTACACGACACAAACAACTGCACCTGTTCGTGTCATAACAAACATACAAGACTCCTTTGAAATCCATTACGATTCTTTGTACATTGCAGCCCTTAATTTCGGTATCAATTGTGATCAGGTTTATATTGGAAAGACCTAAAGTAATTTGGAAACCAGAAAGAACGAACATTTTCGTAACATTAAATATAAACAAATTGATAAATCGGCCGTAGCAGATCATTTTTGGTCATTTAACCATGAAATAAATCCCGAAGTTAAATTATTAAAACAATTAAATGTTCCCACAGATTTAATAGTCTGGGAAAAAATATTTATTTTAAAAAATAAACATCACGTAATGAATTTTGACATACCGGCAATGGATTCTGTTTTTAGGTTTGTTTCATCTTCAGATTTTGGTAATATGGAAAAAACATAGTATCCTTGACGACGAAGTGTGTTGACTGATGATGCGAACAAATGTTCGTGAAATCGATCTTAAAAAGAAGAAAGAAGTATTAACATCACCTTCTTAAGATAAGTGGAGGTTCATTAACAAATATTTTTATTTGTGTAATCTCCATAGACCTCCTGTAACACCGTATAGGCCTCAACTGATGATTTGTTGAGACAAAAACAGAATCTCAAAGCCACATATTGTTCCTGCGCATCACCTCCATTATTTCAGTAGATGATAATGAGCACGTCTCTGTTTGCCTGCCTCTCACAGGTGGGAACCAGGAATATCAACAATGAAAATAGAGTAGCTACGGAATAAGAATGAACATGGGTTCAGCTGAAATGGTGATTGTAGTGTCTTGGTGTTGCCAGTTCCATGGCCAGCGGGTGACAAAGACGGAAGATATATCTGTCTTTGTCTCACCGAATCCACTTGACCTGAGATGTACACACACATAGATGCTGGCAGAGAAGTTCGCTTAATATTTCAGCATGTGTGTGACAACATATATAATGATTATCGCATAATCTGAACCTTAAAACCTTGAACTGGAGAACAGTTCACTTACATAGCTATTCTTCATATGCACACAAAACAAAATGACTCAAATCAAATGAAAGAATGATGTTTGTTACAGTGAAACAGAATACGGATATTTCAACGATTTGTCAATATAGTTTCTAATTTAATGATGCCATATTTGTATACTGCCTGTTATGGACTTTAAACCAATTTTTGTTTCATTAGAATACTTAATAAATATGGAAGAATTGAATGTGTATTTATGAAGCCTTTTTACACCATGAATCACCTGTACTAATGTTGTGCATTGTGCGCAGAAATTTTAGCAACAATATCCTTGCAACAATATCGCTTCTTTCAAGCAGAAATTTGTGACCATCATTGGTTCTCCCATATATGTACTTGAGAGATTTTCGAGTATTATGCATAGAAGATACAGAATCCGTATATTCTATTTTACCCCTTATTAAATTGGTCAGCCTTTTGGCACTTGAATATTCACCCTTGTCATATAAATCATAAATTGTTCTACATAAAACACACTTTCGAAAAATTGTCTTAGTAGCACATTTTGTAGCTGCTTGATGTTTCCCTGAAGATCTAAATATGGAAAGTTCTTCTAATTTGGTAAACTGTTTGCCTTCTTTAACAATGTTTGTTACACAATGAGCGCTCACGTGACAAGCTTGTAACATTAATTCTTGACTCTGAGCGAAATTTGTACTTTCGAAAATTTCTTTGACATCTGTTTGAAAAATTGAAAAAGGAATACATATTAACAAAAATATTTCTAGTCTGCTTTTGTAAACTCTTATGAGTTGTTTTGCAGTTTCTACTAGGTGCAGTAGTACAAGCTTTGCTAAGCGGTATATTTACTAACTTTGAAAAGCATGTGTGCGCTCTTAAAAGATCACCACTTTACTGAATGCAAGGTACAAAATGCAAGTGCAGCATAGCATCTGTGTGCTTTTCTTCACTGACAGTTAATGATTCTTTTCTTTCTAGTCAGGCGCCTTATCTTTCCATATCTGTGAAACCAGATGTGCCCCCTGTCTGTAGCATATCTGGTTTGGACAGTCATCCTCAGAAAAAATAGCTCTGTAACATGGGAAAAACAAAATAATTGTGTAATTGGTATCTTTATAGCGCATAAAGAAATTAGCTGTATGGTTCGGCAAAGCAAGCCAGTATGCATGCTTAACTGTACAACGTTGCACGCACCACATTGGTTAGTAGCAATAAACTAGCCACGCCTAGCCCCGCCTTATGTTCATTTCCATTTTGTAGCTAACTTACTATGTCATATTTGTTACACAATAAGCTAAGAGAATATCATAAGATTAAATTATAGCACAAGAAATTATAACTGTAAAAACATTATGATCATTCTTCATTGAACAGTCCTTGTACGTTTATAAGTTCTTGCAGGATACTTCACAAAATAAAGTGGATTACCATGTGATCCTTTTGAAATTCTATATTAGTTGGGATAACATGGGATAAAAAGAACAAGGAATGTCTCAGCACTCCAAAAGAGAATTTTACTAGAGTACAACTTTATACCAAACTAGAAGACACTGACCAATTTGGTTTTTAACCAGTATTTTGTTTATGTGTAATACACATTTGTTTAAGGAGTCTCGAAATGTGCATTTTGTTGAAATCTTGATAATTAGTTTTGGGTGGAATAAAATGCTAGTTAGGCAAGCAATAGACAAAGTAAAAATCAGTTTTGAATGAATTAATTGAGTGAGTACATAATCAAACAGTTTGTAATTGCCATTGAGCAAAATGAGTTGTTCTAGGTTATGTTTTGTTTACAGTTAACAGCAGCAACAGCAGCAGCTACTGTTCGTCAGAAAGTTCGTACCAGATGAGATCGCTGCACCGACCACAAGTGGCTCTGTCCCCTCAAGGTCAGTAAAGCCATTGTACATCCTGTAACTAATGAGCCTGATCCTTGCAAACCCTGAGATGAAGTACGAATTTAAGTGTGAACTTATATAAACTTATAGAAAATTAAACATTTGTTACTCTCTGTCGGAGATGCTTATTTTAGTCTCTTTGTACGTATAATACCAAGTATAACATTTAATTGACTTTATATTTCTGATTCTTGCTGTTCTGGCACGGACAAGTGTCTATATGCTAAAAGCTTTACAAATTTATGATATTTCACTACTTTTCAGTTATAAAGCTTGTCTGTCGAGACATTGGAACAGACTGGAAGGATCTTGTGAGGGAGCTGGATGTTAGAGAAGGTGATATAGATTGTATTGAAACCAAGCATCCAAGGGATCTACGCCAACAGATTCGTGAGGTAAAGTATATCTTGTTTTGTACAGAATCTTTGTTTGAGCTGAGACATGTCAACTTAAAGTGCATGAAACCTTCGTCACACAAGATGTTGCACACATCTATCAGGTTTACATTTATACGGCCATGCAAGTGAATTAGACATACAAATAGTTACACACAGTAGTGAGCAAATTCTTTAAAGTCTGTGTTTAAACTGTAAATACATTATTGTTTAATTATTTAAAGTATGGTTTGAAGCTGTTGTTTTATTATCCTTTCCCATTTCACTGTATAGCTTAATAACAGCTCACTATGCAATGCATTCAATTCTTTTTCTTCCCCCCACTACTTGCACAGATGAGCAACCTGGCAACATACTATTGAAGAAAACGTACTGGATCAGGGGATTGGTGGGGGAATTGAACTTGCAGTCATATACACATGTTAAGCCTTCTTGAATGTATTTGGAAAACATAAAGTTGTATAACTTATAAAAGGACAAAAGTTTAAACATCGAAAACTAAGAAAGGGTGCTATTGATTGAGTCTGATGTGATAATAGTAATAATTCTTTACACGCACACGCGCACACGTATATATAAATTCCCAAAATGACGTTGAAAATTGAATAAAACCACACTTGATTCAAAATTTCAGAATGTTTACCAAACATGGAACAACCCTTCAAATATATACATTCAGGGAAACTCCCCCTTTTGACTTCACGCCTCTCCCATTTAACGTTGGTCTGAGGAAATAACTCGCCTAAAACCTGGTGTTCAACAAAACTGTCCCCCCCAAAACATGCATTCACAATGGGGTTTTAGTCATTCTTTATAAATGACCCAGGAAAACCATTCTGAAATTTTCTTTTAACTTAGTCCAAAAATTTCTCTTAAATAAGTGTGATTAAAACTCAAGCAAATATCTGAAACAAACAGTTCAAAACTCTCACCCTGAACCTACCTAATACTTCCTGGTATTTGGAACCTTCCATCTGCAAATGCTGTAACGCTGATCTACTTGTGACTAGATATAATGATAGGCATTTTACCATAATGCCCTGGTGAAATTCTCTCAAACAACCAAACATAGCTTGTCACCTAGTTTTGACTCTGTAATACTCCTTTCCCTTGTAGACTGTTGTATCCCTCTGTAGCTGTGACAGCAGTACTAGACTGTACTGCTCCGTCGGCTGACTGTGTTATAACTGCCCTCTTTTGGCATTACCGCCATACTGCTCCAGAGACTTCCTGTACTACCCGAGTTGGACAGACTCCCCATTTGCTCGAATGAGAGGGGCTTATATAGTGCTTGCCGGGCAAAGTAGTGTAAGACGGGCTGGCAAGCGGCAACCTGACAGCACGAAATTGCTTCGGGCTGCCTGGTTCAATATATATCAACGCTGGGGTAACATCCATAATGCTACAAAGCTAACGACAGCACATAAACTGAGCTTAACTCTAATCAGCCCCCCTTTTCTTTTATTAATTTGAATTTTTTAATTCCTTTGCTAGTCTCAGAAACTATTTGTAGTTGAGATTTAACTGTATTGGAACACCACAGTGAAGCGAAAAATTATTAAATTTTAGATGAGTCGTATTTTTTACAACGTATTTTTTACGGCATAAGAGCCGTAGATGCAAACAATGATTTGCAAAATGTCCTCAAAATAGGTACGAAAGTGAAGCAGATGTGTAAAAAATATGACTCATCTAAAATTTAATAATATTTGTAGTTGGTTTATTAATACTGTCTGAGTTACAAGTAAGTGACGAGTATTAATAAACCAACTACAAATAGTTTCTGAGATTAATTTTGACGTCACTGTTACTAAATTCCTCCAAACACATATATCCTTTGCTAGTATTTTCTCATAATGATATTCTATATGAAATGAATGAGTGAAACTTTAAGAAATTCATGATTCTAAATGTTTATTCATTAATGTTGTCATTTCCAAGTCAGATAATCATTGTTGCACTTTAGATAGGTACAGTCAGTTTAAGAATATCATGATTTGAACTATGGATGTCCCGGTTTCCATCCTGTTGTATCTCCCAGTGATTTACAGGGAAGAAATATGAGTCAGTTGGCAAATTTAATATCATGCTGGCATTTTACATGTAGCTCAATTGTTAAGAGCAACTGAACGGAAACTGAAAGATCCATGGTTTAAATCTCGGCTATGGCATTGAATTTTTCAGTGTGACTCTACCTTTCCAAATGTTGCCATACACATGGCTAGTGTGGATCTATCAGATAACTATGAAGCCTGGAACTTAAGTAAGCCACCACAAAAAGTATGTGACACTGGATATTAAATAAGGACTTCTGTGCAGTAATATTGTGATTGTTTTTTGGTTTGCAGGCCTTGAAGATGTTTGAGGAGGAGTATCCACCTGAGAGACAGCGAAAGGCATTAATTAAGGCTTTGGATACAATTGGTAGGCGTGATTTAAGGGAACTTGTTGAACAGTGTTTGTACTAAACAAGTTTGTACAGCTACAATCAAGTGTTCTTGTGAAGTGCCACAAATGGGGAGGATTGCCCAGTACTGTTTTATTTTTAAGGTTTTGTTTAAGACATTTTGAAACACATTTTATGGTCAGTGTCATTTGTTTGAAAATAGCTCATCATTTAGTGATACATAACACAACAGAACTGGCGATAATGTTAAATGAAGATTGATGTTTTTAATATAATTATTTTAATCGACAAAGGCAAGTTTATTTTTGCCCTAATCATTGCAATGACCAGACTTGATCTATTGTACATTTCCTTGGGTCTAGGCAACTTCTATAAATTAGATCAACTAACCTACCAACTTTGCATAAATGTCCTTATAATTAACAATGTCCAATTGTCCTATTCCATTTATAGTCAGTAGTAATTTTGTTGTGTCGTTGATGAGAACCTTAGGGCTAACTTAGCCAACCAATGTTAAACAAATTTAATGCTGATGGCAAGTAGCCTTAGTTCTTTGAGTCATTATTCTCTCTTATTTAAATGAATATTATTATTTGGAGCTTCCCTCGCTTTGAAAGTCATGCTTCACTACAGGACCTACGTGTGACTGTACAATAGAAAGAGTACTAAAGAGTAGCCTTAGTTCTTTGAGTCACTATTCTCATTTTAATGAAACTTATTATTTGAAGCTTCCCTCACTTTGAAAGTCATGCCTCGTCACTGGACCTAAGTGTGATTGTACAATAGAATGCATACTAAAGAGTAGCCTTAGTTCTTTGAGTCATTATTCTCTCTTATTTTAATGAATATTATTATTTGGAGCTTCCCTCACTTTGAAAGTCACGCCTCGCCACACAGAACAAATTTAGCATAGAGAAATTAACTTTGTAATAGATTAAAAGACCCTATACCACAAGACAAAAAGAAAAACCTTAGACAAATACAGACAAGCAGTATATGTGTTGTGGTTATATTGGTGTGGAATGGATACGTTTATTTTTGCCGGGTAAACCTAGATGGTTCTGCTGTTGCTGTTAAAGGTCACAGCAAAAGCGCCAGGTGGCAGTGGTGTACATGCAACACTATGACAGAACTGCGAACCGCAATAGCTAATTGAGAGATGGCAGCACAATAATAATTAACCTTTATTTGAGGAAAAATACAAGTGCTGTCAAATTATAAAAAAAGTATAATTATATTAAACTGTATATTTTTTAAGTAAAATGTGTATACGAATTTAATAAGCTTATTTATTAGAAGTTCACTATTTTGTTGATTATTATGTAAAACTTTAACTTCCTGTATCTTAACGCTTATGATATTTTGTTTAAGTAAGGATATCTAATATAACTCCGCATGCACCCAATGTCATTTTTACTGACGCTTGTTTTGCGATAATTTGTGTAGCAGGTAGAGCTACTAAGTTTGATCCTCTTTCCAAGCTTAAATATGTGTTCATGGGGTCTGTCATATGCAAGCTTACTGTCTACTCCCCAGGCCCTTCTGATCCCAGTACACCAGCGCTGCTAGATACATTTCTCGTTGCCACTTCCCCAATCTTGGATTCACCCCTGAGACTAGTTTCGAGGGCACACTCCATTGGCGTAACTGCATAACAAAATGTTGGTATTACTTCGGAAAGCATTCAGAACTGCTTGTTGGAACGAGTATATTATATAACTAGATTTTTATTTATTGATCTTATAGATCTTCGGGGTGTTTCTAGTAGGTTACAATCATATTATGTCCTCTTTGGTGTAGATATTACATTAATTTCTCTGTACATAACTGCCATCTAGAGAAGCAGAACAGAAGATTTAATATCGTTTGAAATATAGATTTATTAATTTATTAATTTATTGCATTCAATTTGAGATATACCAGATTTTTTGTTAGATGGAATGGCATCTTTGATGTTTGAGCAAATTAGGTTTTTTAAGGAGAAATGGTTGACTGGTGCTAGTTGAATGTTTTGTTTTTTGAAGACTTTTTTGAATTTATCATAGGCCCATGGATGGTAAGTGAATTTTTTCAAAATCATATTAGTTTCTGTAGTTGAGAGGGTTGTGGTTTCCTTTAGTAGCTTCTTCGTTTTTGCTAAGTTCACTTTTTTGTCCACTAATGATTTGGGAAAGTTATTTTTTGTGCTATTTCAATTATTTTGTTGTATTCTGTTTTGTATTCTTCTGCTGTGAGAGGGATGTTTACCAGTCTGTGTGCTAAATTATTGAAGATTGCCATATCAAATTGAATGCAATGACTGTAGTCAAATTTATATTGGAAAAACCAAAAGAAATTTAGAAACAAGAGCAAAGAAACACTTTAGAAACATAAAATATAAACAATTAGAAAAATCAGCAGTTGCCACACATTTTTGGGAAAAAACCAAAACATAAATCCAGAACCAAAACTACTAAAACATACATCAGGAAAACAAGAACTATCCACATGGGAACAAATCTTCATTTCAAAAAATAGGAACAAAGTATTCAATTTCGACATCCCCCAGAAAGATTTGTTCAGCAAGTTCCTTGAACTGCCACCAGAGAAGACCTGTGACAAAATATCATCAACTACACCAATGAGAACCAGTCGAGGGCCGGCTGATGATAGAGGCAAAGCCTCAGAAACATGTTCCGGAAAAATTTTAAAGTAAGTGTTGTTTAGTGTCATTAATCGACACTCTTTAAAGTTAATTTATCATAACAACACTGTTTTCAACACTTCCAAGAAAGGAATTGCAATATTGGGCTAACAAGTCTTTAAGAAGTGAAAATCATACCATCTGATCGCACGAAGTAAATAAAACAGCTGACAATATGGCGGACGAGGTAACCTCTTTAAAATTTAAAACCCATGATGGATTCAATGAACATTTTGGAAATAAACAAGACATAAAATTATTTTTAAAACTGCAAGAAAAGAAAAGAAATATTTTTGCTAATATAAAGTTCCTAAAACTGTGTTTACGAAATAAAGTAACACCCCGATTTGTCCGGAAAATAGTAAAACAAGGCAACGGAAATCCACAACAAAGGGCTGCGGAGAGAAAAGTTTTAAAATTCGAAATTAATAAGCAATACAAAAATTTGGATGATATAGAATTAAAACTTTACAAACTTTATTCAGTTTTAACGAAAGCGCTGGGAAACGTGATGTGGGAAAACTTTGAACATAATTATTTGGCAGTCCTAAGCAAGAAAATGAGAGAAAAAACCGTACGACTTAAATACAAACTGGCCAATCTGTGCAACATGTCTTCACACCAAAATCATACCGGGAAAAAGTTTAAAAACATCGGGAATATCAACGTATGTCGTTCAGCAATCGTCACACACGCTAAATACAATAGTAAAATAAGTTGTGTAAACGCAAAATCGAGCACGCAAATCTTTGAAAACGTCGTAAACCTATCTAAGCAAAATTTATCCAAAAAAGAATTGGGTCTTTTAAATAATGGATTAAAAACATGTGTCAGTTTCTCAAACAAAATTGAAGACTACATTGCAGATATCAACATTTCGACACAAATTCTACCAGTATCCATACAAAATTCAGTAAAAAGCCATTGTGAAAATATTTTGGAGGAAATAAAGAACAGATCCTTTCAGAAGAGAAAACATAATACTATCCATTCTTTGAAACAGAAAAACGTTATTTACACAAAGGCAGACAAAGGCAACAAGATTGTCATAATGAAAAATCAGATTATATTGAAAAAATGGAAAAAATGCTAACTGACAATGAATATGAAATCATTAACAAAAATCCTCTAAAAACTTGCATACAGTCATTTGAAAAAACAATAGCAAAATCAAGCATAATACCAAACAAATATGCAGTTAAACCGGATAACCCAACCTTACCTAGACTTTATGGCTTACCCAAAATACACAAACCATCCATAACAATGAGACCTATAGTTAGCAGTATAAATTCACCAACATACAAACTTGGAAAGTGGCTAACAAACAAATTCAACTCATTTCCAAAATTCGACAGCCTAAGCATCAAAAACACCTATGAACTTATAGAACACATTAAAGATACTGAACTAAAAGAAGAGGACACACTAGTCTCGTTTGGTGTTAAATCACTGTTTCCCAGCATACCAGTTAATCAACTCCCACCGTTGATAGAAAAATGGCTCAAATCACTTGGAATGGCATCACCTGAAATTTCAGACTACATCGAACTAACCAAATTATGCATAGAACAAAATTTCTTCCAGTTTCAAACAAAATATTTCCACCAAGCTTCAGGGTTAGCCATGGGCGACCCCCTATCACCCTTCCGGGCCGATCTGTACATGAGTGCATTAGAAATAAGGATCAACAAAGGTTTCCCTTGGATGTTCAAACTCTGGCAACGATATGTAGAAGACATCTTTGCAATAGTACCAAAAAAACACATCAGTGATGCACTAAAACTTTTAAATATCCAAGAAAAAAGCATCAAGTTCACTGTAGAAATAGAAAAAGATGAGCATTTACCATTTTTGGATCTAAAAATAATGAGGAATAAAAACAGACTAAACTTTGGCATTTACAGAAAACCAACACAGACAGACAACTACATAAAAGCTAATGGCTACAACCATTACCCACAAACAGGCAATCTTCAATAGTTTAGCACACAGACTGGTAAACATCCCTCTCACAGCAGAAGAATACAAAACAGAATACAACAAAATAATTGAAATAGCACAAAAAAATAACTTTCCCAAATCATTAGTGGACAAAAAAGTGAACTTAGCAAAAAGGAAGAAGCTACTAAAGGAAACCACAACCCTCTCAGCTACAGAAACTAATATGATTTTGAAAAAATTCACTTACCATCCATGGGCCTATGATAAATTCAAAAAGTCTTCAAAACACAAAACATTCAACTAGCAGCAGTCAACCATTTCTCCTTAAAAAACCTAATTTGCTCAAACATCAAAGATGCCATTCCATCTAACACAAAATCTGGTATATATCAAATTGAATGCAATGACTGTAGTCAAATTTATATTGAAAAACCAAAAGAAATTTAGAAACAAGAGCAAAGGAACACTTTAGAAACCTAAAATATAAACAATTAGAAAAATCAGCAGTTGCCACACATTTTTGGGAAAAAACCACAACATAAATCCAGAACCAAAACTACTAAAACATACATCAGGAAAACAAGAACTATCCACATGGGAACAAATCTTCATTTCAAAAAATAGGAACAAAGTATTCAATTTCGACATCCCCCAGAAAGATTTGTTCAGCAAGTTCCTTGAACTGCCACCAGAGAAGACCTGTGACAAAATATCGTCAACTACACCAATGAGAACCAGTCGAGGGCCGGCTGATGATAGGGGCAAAGCCTCAGAAACATGTTCCGGAAAAATTTAAAAGTAAGTGTTGTTTAGCATCATTAATCGACTCTCTTTAAAGTTAATTTATCATAACACTGTTTTCAACACTTCCAAGAAAGGAAGTGGTTTACAGTTTAGGAATTAACGTTTTTCAAACTTTTTCGTTGTCACAGAAGCAATGCACCTTAATTTAATATCACAGGAATATAATGTTTGCATATCAGTTCACTTAGTAGTTCTGAATGCTTTCAGTTCTTTGCACACACGAGTTAAGAACAATGTTGCATTGCTGGCATTATGTATTCCTCTAGGCTTTTTCTCACACATACTTTAGGTAGCTTAGGTACAGCAGTTGTTATAAATTTCTCTATAATTGCCAAAAGAGAAACATATTCTGGAGATGGGTAATAGAACGTGGAGTTTTCGTCCCTTTTGAATATTAGATTTACAAGGGATGCTGTACACTTGTCGGTAGACACTTTAGTAAGCCAGATGGCACAAGAGAATTCGGCGGCTATTTATTTTAACTATAAAACCTCCTATATATGCCAGTGATAAGTGGACTGTTGCATGAAACGAGGCTGTCTAGGAAGAAAAGAAACAGTTAAAAGCATTTTAACAATATACGTTAGTAGGTCTTATAAGACGGAAATTCACATTACCTTTAATGTATTTGTATTTATTTCATCCTTTGGAACATAATACATATGTTATAGGACATGTCAGTTCAAGATACAAAGATAAATATAAAAAGTTACATGAGACTAAAAACTGTAACAGATACAGGATCCAACAAAAGTCTAAAATAGAAAAAGCAAATAAATATAAACTTTATAAAGACCATAGAGAAATGCTATATAAAAGTAATTGTTCACAAATGTGGAGTTTACTCTAATTCATGATTTAATTCAGTTTAATTCAATTTATTTTGTCCTTTCGATTGATATCAGACACATCATAGTATAAAAATTACATTAATGTCCACTGTCATCATTTACAATCACTTAAAACTAATTAATATTTTGAAACTCTTTTACAGAATAAAATGAATGTTGCAGTAAAAAGAGTTTTACTCCCTTTTTAAAATGTATAAGGCTGTTCAGTTGTTTAATATTTTCTGGTAGCCTGTTGTATAATCTTATACCTTTATTGATCGCACTAGACCTGAAGATTTCTGTTCTACAACTTTGAATGTGAAAGTCATCTTTCTGACGTGTATTGTATTGTTATTCAATTTGCCCAATATTGCAATTATTGTGTCTGGAAGCTGTGTTGCAGTGTACAATGGTGTCTTTTATCAATAATTGAATTGATTTATGAAAATTACTGGTTTCATAATTAAAAAATCTTTCTTCATTTGCTTGCTGCTTGTTTACTAATTCTTTGTGCCTTTTATTTGCTCCCCATAATTTACATCTCAAGGTGTTATTCTCCCTTTGCAATCTCTTTAATTTGGAAATTATGTCTTCCTCAATCTGAATTGCAGCGCAGTTATAAGTACGTGCATCTGTGACATGATCCAGCGCATTAATATCAGCAGCACTGTTAACGCTTTCTCTGCTAGAACTGTGTCTCCGTTTTCTGCTTTCTGTGTGTAAGCGTATTTTTTAAATTTGTCGCCTTAGTGTTACTTGTTTCACTAATTTATAATCTGGGTAGTTCGAAAAAATGCTTGGAATAATTCCTGTTTTCAGCACTTTAATTTGGCTTATAGTCGTCCTAAATAAAATGCAAACTGCACACACTTACCGCACATTTATCATTTACCACGAAATTAGAGCGTGATATAGCTTTTAGCCATTGTTTACGTAGTTCTTCTTCTACTGGAAATTCATGAAAACTGATCCCTTTTGATTTTCCTTTCTTACTTTTACAGAAGGGTATGCAACAATACACCATCTGAAATATAAAGTATTGAGCTCATAATTGCTGCTATGCTGTTTGTTGTAATTATTGCTACTACTGCTGTTATAATGATGATAATAATGATGATAAAAATAATAATAAAAATAAAATAATATAATATGTAATTCTTACATTTGGAGCATTGGTATGTATGGTTCGGAGACCTGGACTTTGGAAAAACTGAGAGCTTTGAAATATAGTGCTGTCTATTGTAAATTTTTGTACTATAAAGCTGTCATGGAAAATCTACCTTCTAAGATAATGAACTACCACCATTTATGGCACAACAGTAAAAGTAATAATAATAAACAATGACATGTTGTGCTCATACTTATGATTACTTATATTATCTCTTATTTATACACAGTTTTCTTGTTCGCTTACTTTAGATTGGTGTCAGCAGCACTTAATGTAAAATTGACTTTCACTACTAATTGAGACCATAAAATTTGTTCATCTGTCACCACAAAATTAAATGCCGGTAAGGCCACTTAGGGGTCAGCTTTGAGAGCTCCAAGCGGCAAAAAAGGCAAACACCACTCGGTCGCTTAAATGCGTAGGAATCCGACTGAGTGCCGAGACTTTAAGGGATGTGAGCGGACTATGGATTAACATACTGTCGCGAACGTATTGTTGAGGCGAGGCGGCGCGGCCGACGAGTTAAAAGAGACGGACAGTACAGTGCGGAGATAAAAGCTTGCCGAAACGGTGGGAGAAACGGAGACGGATTTCTGGAGAGTTCGTATTTCTTATAATGCCGTCTTGATTGTTTGAGAACATTCCGCGAATTTCTGGAATAGTGAGTAAGCTATAAAAGGAGCAGCTGCCCGCCACTGGGTGACAGTTGTTAATTGAACTTGCGTGCAAGTTGTATTGTGTATGTGACGTAATTCTGCTACTGTAAGGTTGAACAAAGTGTGTTTCTGCGGAAATAAAGAGCAATTTTTGGTGTTTGTAACCTGGTCTTTTAATTTCACGAACCCACAGCCTTAATACTGTTTTGCTACAGTTGATAAAAGACGATTATGTCAGCTTTTATAAAATGCAACAAGTTGAAACTGCAGGCACAAATGTGAAAGCTCACGTACTAGTGCAGCATCTATAGCAAGGTGCAATCGGAACATTTCATTAGCTGACACCTGTAGTAGCTTCTGCAAAGTAAACACTTGGGTACCCGATATATCATAATTTATTTTACCATCTGGAAATAGGGGCTCTGTGATTACCTCGTGATACGTCTTTAAATAATTAATAACACAGAATGCTACGTTACCGCCCTCACAGATATCAATAAATGCCCACATAAATAACAGGGATCAAACCCATCGTCGCGGCCAGGTTGCTACTTGGCGCCTCCGTTTTCGCAGCGAGGTTGTAATTTCTTTCAGCTCTTCTAGAATTTTTGCCAATGCAGCGTCCATTGTCGTATGTTCCACTTCCTGACACCAATTGTGTCTTTGTGGGTTCGTGAAATTTAAAGTGCAGTTTGCTGAAATTCCAAAATGCTGTTTATTTCTGTAGGAACACACTTTGGTCAACCCTTACAGTAGCAGAATTACATCACATACACAAATACAGCCTGCAAGGTCGTTGACCACAAACAAAAGAGTTCACTTTCAAAACAGCTGCACGCGGACGATTATCAATTACGACTGTTCCACACTGGCGAGCTGCGGCTTCTTTTTGTAGCTTAGAGCTTACTCATTATTACAGAAATTTGTGGAATGTTCTCAAACAGTCAAGAATTCTGTCCCCTTTCCCCGCCGTTTCGGCAAGCTTTTGTCTCCACGCTGCGCTGTATGTCTCTTTGTGCGCGCTGGCCACGCTTCCTCGCAACAATGCTCGCGACAATATATTTTATATTACTTAATCCAGGAAAAGTACTGTGGCTGAAATGCACAAATGTTTCATATAAAAGGTAGTCTGAGATGGAAGAACTTTTTTTGAAAATCTTCATATATAAGTTTGTTGTACACATATTAGTACAAAAAGCATGAGAATTAAAGATTTGCAACATGCAAAGAATGAAGCTAAAAACAAAGCAATTACAATGTCTAATTCTGTGCAGGGAAGGATAAATCCATCTGACTGTACTAAGATTAAATACTGAAGAAATCACATAGTGATATTCATGGTGTTCAATTTTGGCTTAATGTTGTTTTATATTTACACATGGAAATAAAATGACAATTACAAAAAAAAAAATGTAATTTAGGAAAGCTATTTTTGCAGTAATCTGAACCAGAAACTATTTACCTTACATGGACTGTTATACATGACTCAAATATTTTAAATTTAAAACTTGTAACACAAAACCAACGATTATGTCCAATCAACTGCCTAAAATAATGTCGCGCACGCATTGTTGCGGCGAGGCGGTGCGTCCGACGAATTCAAAGAAGCGGACAGTGCAATGCGGAGATAAAACTTTGCCGAAACAAGGCCGCGTCGTGGCTCAGTGGTTAGATTGCTTAGCTCTCACCAAGGCGGCCTGGGTTCGATCCCAGGCGACCCCAAAGTGAGATTTTTGGTGGACAACACGGTGCTGGAACGGGTTTTCTCCGGAACCTCCGGTTTCCCCCGCCATCTCATTCCACCGGTGCTTCATCTCATGTACCATCAGTGTCACCGCCTGCGGTGCCGTATGTAGTGAAAGCGGGCGTTAAACACTACACATTTCATGTTTGCCGAAACAGTGGGGGAAAGGAGACGGATTTCTAGAGAGTTCGTCTTTCTTCTGCACCGTCCTGATTGAGAACATTCCACGAATTTCTGGAATAGTGAGGAAACTATAAAAGGATATAGCCGCCCGCCACTGGGGACAGTTAATTAGAATTGTGTGCGCGAACACGTGTGTGAACTTTGTTTGTGGCCGATGTCCTTGAAAGTTGTATTGTTTGTGACGTAATTCTGCTACTGTAAGGGTTGACCAAAGTGTGTTTCTACGGAAATAAAGAGCAATTTTTAGTGTTTGTAACCGGGACTTTTAATTTCACGAACCCCAAAGGCACAATAAGTTCACTTTTGTACGCGGATTTCCAAATTTATTTATTTACATGTTCATGAGTTATTCGAGAAGACATACTTCTCTTCAAAACGTATTTGTCGCACTTGGTACCAGAACACAAAGGTAATGTTTGATTCAGTTAACTTTTCTTCATTAAATAATTGGTGACATAAACGTTACGTACTATTCCCTTGGCAATATCATATGAGTTTTTTTAATTGGCATTACTGGATACGGATGGCTCTTTTGGTGACCTTAGGAATCTGGCCAATTGACTTACTAATAAGGCAGCGAGGAGCATATTGTTACCCAATCGTCGAACTTACGATCAGCTGGCCAATAGTGGGGGACATGGCATCGAGGCCACGCCTGCTTGTGTGACCGAATGGCTCTTGCTGTGGGAGTAAGGGAGATGAATGGGGTTAGGCCACACCTACGCTAATGCGTAGCGCTAATGACGTGCCGAGTAGAGATGGGGTGGGGAGCCAAGTAACTGGTATCCGCTCCTCCTGCCTTCCTCGTGGAAAGACCGCGAATTCTCTCGTATGTCTTTCCTCTCCATTGTAGAGAATTCTCTAGAACCGGTTAGCCAGTATCAATAGGAGCACGGTATGCCAGGTCAGTCAGTTTTAGAGTTTTGAGTCAGAGCTTACGGCGAGGTGCCAAGTGGGTCTGCAACTGTTGAATGTAATTGTGAGTGTTACGTAATTGTGTGCAATCGGCAAGTGTACCAAGAGTAATTCGGCGGAAATAAAGAACATTTTGAGTTTGTGCAACTTGGATTTTTAATTCTTCGAACCCAAAAAGTCACAATTTTTTGGCTTAAAAAGAAGATCTCGGAAGAGTGCAGGAAATAATGGGTACGAGATGTGGAACCAAAGTGGATGTGCGAAGGAAACTGATTCAAATTTGGCAGGAAGAATGGGATCAGATACAGCAAGGTAGGAGAACATATGAAATATTCCCTAGTGTGAAGGAGAGATTGACATTAAAAAATATTGAACCTTGAAGAGGAGCAGTTTAGTATCTTACAGGACATGGACCGTACGCGACATATTTCAAGAAGAGAAAGAAAAGAGAAAGTGAGGTTTATGATAGATGCCACGTTCCAGATAATCCAGAACATGTGACATTTGAATGTGGAAAATGCCAGGATTTGTTGTATGCAGAAAGGGGTAAGCTGAGAAGGAAATTTATATGGCACATCGTGAGGCAGCAAGACGACTTAAGAATTTTGGAGTAGATAACAACTAACGAACCTATTATGTAACATTTTATTTACTAATCTTACAGATCTTCGAGGTGTTTCTAGTAGGTTTTACTAATATAATGTATTCTTTGGTGTAGATACTAATTTCTCCCTCTCCCTACAAACCTGCCATCTACAGAAGGAGAACAGAATCATTTAATTTGTTGGAGGTATAGAGGTCTGCTCAATAAAGTTATTTATTTTATTTCAAAAAGCAGAAATAGTATGGGGAAAAACCATAAAAATATTTAGAGGTAAACATTTTTACATTTATAATTATAATCAACGTTAACAGATATCCATGCTGTCGGATAATTGTTTCATTTTTCTGAATAATACAAAAAGTAACAGCTTATTATGCTTTGAAGGCTACAATGGTAGTTACACCCGAAACTCAGATCAGTGAGTGAAACCTTTAACTACAACTGAGGGACCAGAACCTAGTGCAGCTTCCGCCTCCCAAGAAAGTGCTGAATCTGCACCAAAGCACAACAAGCGCACAGGACAGAAGCGTCTAACTTCCGCAGACCTCTGCCTGAGTCTCACGACTCAGATGCGGAGGATTTTGTCGTGGTCGAGGGACGCAGGCGGTAGCGAGCATCAGCCGACCTGCAGCATCCACCACCACCACCAACCAAAGGGGGGGGGGGCAAAATGCCACCTATTGTGGCAGACGCGTTCAAGAATCACGTGTCGATCATGCGCCTTCTAGCCTCTCGTCTTGTACCGTTTATTTTCTCCCCGGCACCTTTTTACTTGCCCTTCCGGTTCGAGGGCGCTGCTGTCATATTGTTTTGGGCTTTCCGCCGTTCCTCTTTGGGGGCGCTGTGGTGCCCGGGGCTTCTTGGGTGGCTCTCTCAAACCGGCAGAGGAGTGTGTGCCTGGCTCGTGTCGCGTCGGTGTTTCTAAGGGTAAGTGCTCCATGTTCGGGTTTCCCGATTCTCTCTAAGGGTTTTTCATGCGTTGCCTTTTGGTGAGCCGTGTGGTTTTATGGGGCTCTTTCTCCCACATTGGGACCAGAAGTTGATAGTTACATTTATGTGTCTGGTTGATCAATGCAAAGTGTAGCAATAAAAAAAAAACAAAAAAAAAAAAAAAAACAAGAAAATAGATCCATATTAAGGTTTTGATAAAGGCTTATGAATTTAATTTAATCCCATGACCCTGGGTTGGCCCGCACAAATTGGTAGCAGAGCGTGGTTCATTTGACGCTTGGCTCTCGGCTTGGTTTCCGCGCGTTCGTGTTTGTTGCTTTTGGAGTTCTTTGTGCCTACTACTGTATCCTGTGGCAGTTAGGAATGGCGACTTCCTTAGCAAATGTTGACCGCTTCCGTAAAGGTGAGCTGCTTTTTGAGTTGTTAATTCGTGGAGGGCAGGTCTCTCCTGCGGCCCACTGGTCGGCCATATTAGACGCATTGCGTCTTGTTAAGGACAAACCGTTCATTGCTTTACCTGATAAGCATAATTTAGTTGCCAATTCCCCTCAAGTGTGTTCTGAAGCGCTTTTAGAGTTTGGGTGAGGTTATCCAAGATTTGGAGCGCGAGGGCTCCCCTTCAAGAGGACAGCAAGTTCGTTTATTGGCGCGCATCCAGCATTATATTGTGACTTTGTGGGTTCGTGAAATGTTAAAACGAGGTTACAAAACACAAAAACTACACTTTATTCTCCTCGAAATACACTGTTCACCATTACAAATTTGCTAGAACCTCAAAACTGTTTATTTTCTGTAACTCTACATTCAACTGTCCGTCGCTACCGGTAACGATTGGTTCCGAAGTTTTCCGAAACTCCACCGGCCATCATTTTTCATCGGCTTCGCGAATCTACCGCCAGGGTGACACTGCTCCCTCCTCAAGGCTGGTCGTCCCGAACAGCGCCTTCGTAGCGGGCCAGGCGATCCAGATGTACCACCAACATCTTTCCTCGGGACACCTTCTAGATGCGGTAGACCGCGTCGTTAATCCTCTTCACCACACGGTACGGTCCTTGCCATGACTGCTGAAGCTTCGGGCAGCGCCCCTTGGTCCGGGTCGGGCGGTACAACCAGACCAGGTCACCTTGCTGGAACCCTTGGCTGTTGGCTTGCCTGTCGTATCGGGTTTTCATGCAGTCGTTCGCCTTCTGGATGTTCTGGCGAGCCATCTCGTGCATGTCGTGGAAGTGGTCCATCAGGTTCTCCACATCCCTCAAGAGTGGCCCCAAGTCTGCGTCCGCCAGCTGCTCCCTCCTCAGGCCTGCGCTATCCCAGCCATCCGCAGGCATTGCCGTGACTACTCGAACTGCTGCGGCACGCTCCTTCCCCTCTACTCTTGTGCATCGGCCGCACTCTTCTAGACAGGGCCTTCGGGACATGGCGTCCGCGTTACCGTGGCTCTTCCCTCTGCGATTTTCCGAGGTGAAGTCGTACTCCTGCTGCCTCTGGACCCCACCTGCTGTCTGGCCTTCCGGTCGCGCCGTCACTATCACTTCGCTCCTCGCGGGGACAACCACGTCTTCGCTCAAGACGACCCTGCCAATTCCAAGGCGTTCTTCTGGTTGACGGGGTATAACCTCTTCTCCGTTGAGCCTCAGGAACTTCCTGCCGACGTCGACCGTCGCCTCGTGGCTCCTGAGGGCATCCAGTCCCAGAATCACCTCCTCAGCCACCTTCGCGACGAACACCCACAGACGCACGGCACTCCGTCCCAAGTTCAGCTCCAGCAGGGCCTCCTTCTCCACAGGCATGGTGTCGCCCGATGCTGTCACAAGCTCGTATGGTCGGCTCGGCTTCCTCGTCGGCAAACCCTTCGCCACGTCAGGTCTGATGATGGTCACGGTTGCCCCGGTGTCCACCAGCACGCGGCACGGCTTTCCTCTTACCCAGCCGTCCGCGATGAGGCTGTCATCCATCCGCCGGCTGACGGCCCGATTGTCACTCGAGGGGATGGTGGTAATGGCGCCGACGTGCCCCTCTCCACGACGGCCCTTACTCGTTTTCCGGCTGCTCTTCCTGGTGTGGGCAGTCTCCGCAGGTGTCTGGGCTGTCCACACCCCCAACACAGGCCACTAGGTGTTCGCCGGCGTCCCTCAGCTGGTCTTCTGTCTCCGGCGTAGCGGACACTCCTCGTTCTCGACGTCGGGATAGATGCTACCTTGGCCGCCTCCATCCTTAATGCCGCTGTCAGCGCCTCGTGGATGTTTTATAATCGCCGAGCATTAGGCGCTGACGAATCTCCGTGTCCCGTACCCCGTCGACAAAGTTGCAGGCGGTTTCCTGGGATACGAACTCACGTGGCAGGTCAACCAAGGCCTTGCTAGCTAGCTGCTCAATCGCTATGGCTAACTCCTGCAGCGTCTCCCCCGGCTGCTGTGACCTTGCCTTTAGTTGGCTGCGGTACGCTGCGGCTAAGCGGTGGTTCCCGAAACGATTCTCCAGGGCCTCCCAGATGTCCTTGGGCGCCGCCGTTGTCTGCACCGCGTTTAGGACTTCCGCGGCCCGTCCCTGGAGGCTGGCTATTAACTGTGTGGCCTCCTCCTCCGATGACCATCTGTTGTGCTTGGCCACTGTGTCGAACTGGCGGCGGAAGACCTCGAATGTTGACGCGCCGTAATATTTCGGAGGTTTGACGCGCGCCGATGTTGTGTCGCGTCCCGGTGCGTCAGCCTTCAAATCCTTCAGTCTCCTGCCGACGACGTCCTCCACCATGGCGTTCAGGGACTTGACGCTGCTGTCGGCCTTTCCCTCCAGGTTGTTTACGCGGTTCGCGAGGTCTTCGACGTTTTCAACCATGGTGTTCAGGGACTTGGCATTATTGTCGGCCTTTTCCTCTAGGTCATTGAAGCGGTTTGCCAGGTCCTCGACGCGCTCGTCCACTTGGCCCATCCACTTGCCCAGCTCCGTCACGTCATCCCTCACGCCGGTCAACTGTTCCTCAAATTTGGCGGCGAGGACCTCGTTCGCCTCCTTCATTTCCGTGGCCAGACTGTCGTTCGCTGCCTTCATTTCTGTGGTCAATTCGGTCTTTATTTCTTTCAACTCTGCGGCCAGGTTGTTATTTGCCGCTTCTGTTTTTGTTGTTAACTCGTTCATCTTCGCGGCCAAGTTGTTATTTGCCGCTTCCGACTTCGCTGTTAATTCGTTCATCTTCTGCAAAAGCAATTCCAATACCGATTCCATGGCCATAATCTTAGGTGATGTTGTTGTCCCGCTTCCTGACACCAGTTGTGACTTTGTGGGTTCGTGAAATGATAAAACGAGGTTACAAAACACAAAAACTACACTTTATTCTCCTCGAAATACACTGTTCACCATTACAAATTTGCTAGAACCTCAAAACTGTTTATTTTCTGTAACTCTACATTCAACTGTCCGTCGCTACCGGTAACGATTGGTTCCGAAGTTTTCCGAATCTCCACCTGCCATCATTTTTCATCGGCTTCGCGAATCTACCGCCAGGGTGACAATATCAACAGGTTAGATTATCTCATTACCTATTTTCCGCGTTCCGAGGTTTTACGTCGTGTTAAGACACTCAAACAAAATTTTGAGGCGCTCCTCGAGAAATTTAACGCCATGGCTCGTCAAGGGGGAGAAGACGCTAAGCTGTATTTTCCGGAGACCTCGTCTTCCCCGGCTGTGAGTCCCGTAGCTTCTCTTTCGATGCCATTTCGTGCCTTAAAAATCATACACCCTTTACAACAGTTGGTGGACGCAGTGGATATGTTTGAGGTGTCGGATATGCTGTCGGCTTTCACGTTTTCGAAATTCCTAGTAAAGCTTAACAAGGTAGCCATGGTGCACTCGGTTTCTTCCGATTTCATGATGCAGGCAGTTGCGACCAAGGTCAAAGGTGTAGTTTTGAATCTTTTGCTTAGAGCAAGGCTATCAGCTGACCCTTTAAGTACTTTTCATGGTTTGGTTTTGGAATTCTTTATCCCGCGTCGTGAATCGTTAAAATTATTTCAAGGCTATTATTTACGACCTCAAGGTCTGGCCGAACCGTTTGTCCAGTATATGGGACGGGTCAGGGACGTGGCCTTGGCCTTACGTCTCCCAGATATAGAGCAGGCAGTTTGTGATGTCATCATTTCTGGTTTGAATCCCGAAGCTCGCTCGTTTTGTTTTCGCGACAAGCCCTAATACGTTCACGGCATTGGAATCTTTAGTGTCCCTGCTTAATGAGTGTTCTTCTGTAGATCGATCTCGCTTAGGTGAAGTGTTGAATTCACCTCCCCCACCACGAGTGAATCGTGGAGATGGTTTAACACCCGGCATCCGACCTGGGTCATCACCTCACGGGCTCCGGTTAAGATGCTACCGTTGTCAGGAGGTGGGACATATGGTTAAGAACTGTAGTTTCCCTCGCCCAACGGGCATGGACCTTCGAAATATGGACGTGATAGTCGTTTCCGGCAGCGCCCCATTTGACGCCAGAAGTTGCCTGATTGTGTGTGCGAGTTTGGCTTCATCGCGGCGCATTTTGGCTCTACCCCATTCTGTTAAACCTCTTGTGCAGGTTGTTGTCGGTAAGGTGAGCGTTTTAGCCCTCCTTGATTCCGGAAGCTCATTTTCTCTCATTAATCAAGTATATTTTCGCAATACATTGGCGCCTTCGTGTCCCAAGGAGGTGAGCTGTCAGGTGCAATGTTTGGCAGTTAATGGTCAGTCCTTAAACGTGTCTAGCAAGTTTAGGTGTACTATCCGCTTTCCTAAATTCACTTGGAAACATGAGTGCTACTTGGTCCCTGATCTACCCTATTCTGTAATCTTGGGGGCCGATTTTATGTCACGCTCCCGTTTGTGTTTAGATTTTGCGAAGAAACAAGCCACTTTCGGGTTCGCGACTGGAAGTAGTGTACCTTTTCAGGAGAAACTATACGACAAGTCGCAGTGGTGGAAGGTTTGGTTCAGGAATTTTCCTCCTTGTTTTCCGACCGATTGGGTGTTACTCATCTTATTACCTACGATATTCAGCTGACTGACCCGTCCCCTGTTAAGCTTTCTCCGTACCGGCTGACACCACCCAAAATGGCCATTTTGAAGGCTAAAATCAATGATATGTTGGATAAGGGTATCATTAGACCTTCCACTTCGTGTTATAGTAGCCCGGTTTTCTTAGTTCCTAAGGGTGACAATGATTTCCGTCCTGTCGTGGATTACCGCCAACTCAATAAAAAATACTTATTGAATCTACTCCCATGCCCGACCTCCATACTGCCGCCCATCACTTTGCTGGAGCACGCGTGTTTACGACTCTGGATTTAAACAGCGCCTATCATCAGATTCCAGTGTCGGATGAATGTAAACACGTGACTGCTTTTTCATCTCCGTGGAGATTGTATGAGTTTAATAGGATTCCCTTTGGGATTGCTACCGGTGCGCAGCTACTTTCCCGTCTCTTGAACAATTTGTTTTCTGACATTAAATTTAAATTTCTTTACCACTATTTAGACGACTTAGTAGTGTACTCTCCTAGTTTTGATTACCATATCTTACATTTGCGTGAGGTTTTTGATCGCTTACAGAAGGCTGGCCTCACGGTTAAAAGGTCTAAAGTGAAGTTTGCTAGCGCAGAGATTTCTTTCTTGGGTCATTGGGTGTCGCCCGCCGGCATTACTATTGATTTAGAACGCACCAAAGCCGTGCGCAATTTTCCACCCCCTAAGAACTTACGTGCATTGGCTCGTTTTGTTGGTATGGCGAATTTCTTTTCCAAGTTTATTCCTTCCTTCGCTGCCCGGGTTGAACCTTTGAATCGCCTTCGGCGTAAGGGTATTAAGTACGTCTGGGGTGACGAACAACAGCATGCGTTCGAAGACCTTAAGTCCGCCATTTCCTCCCCTCCTGTTTTGGCGTTTCCAGATTTCAATAGAACTTTAATTCTTCAGACTGACGCTTCTAGTTATTCCATGGCGGCGGTTCTTCTCCAGGATTTTCCGGAGGGGCGCCGTCCCATTTGCTATGCTTCGCGAACTCTATCTGAAGCTGAACGCAAGTTTTCCATCTATGAGCTCGAATCCTTGGCAGTTTTGTTTGGTCTCGAGAAGTATAAACCCTACCTGGAACATGTATCTTTCATATTGGAGTGTGATAACCAGGCTCTCACGTGGGCGTTAGGGATACCACGAAGGCTCGCCCGTTGGGGCGTGTGGATTGGTGCGTTTAAGTTTACACCGAGGCACATTCGTGGTTTTGATAATGTAGTTGCTGACGCCCTTACACGCATGTTACACGCCCCAGTTACCATTTTCGGGGACAGTTTCTAGTTCTAACGCCTGTGTGTCGTTCCCCGAAATGTTTACCAGCATCGCTGAGCATCAGCGCAGGGACGCTTGCACTAATCAGATTATACAGCAGTTCGAGGACGGCCATCCTGTCCCGCCGTATTGCTTACGTGGTGGTTTTCTTATGGCGCGTGCTAATTTTGACGGCAAATTTAAGATCGTTTTGCCCGATAGTATCATTCCTATGGTGTTTGCTTACTTTCATCTTTCACCCTTTGGTGGGCACCTGGGAATAAACAAGACTCGCGATAAAATAGGTGAGCGCTTTATATGGAAAGGCATTGATCGCGATATTGCGACCCGTGTTAAAGCTTGTAATATTTGTTCCATGGCTAAGCCGGCGCAGCGAACCACGTGAGGTGGTCTCGCGTCTGATGTGGCATCTAAGCCGATGGAAAAATTATTTGTAGATTTTATAGGCCCATTTCCCCGGTCGATTCAAGGTCATACTTATACTCTTGTGGTTGTTGACGCCTTTTCTAAGTTCGTGTGGGTTTCGGCCGTGCCACGTGCCACGGCTCGTACTGCTACGAAGGTCCTGAATACCATCTTTGCTGCTTTTGGTGCTCCACGTTACGTTGTTTCTGACAATGGCTCACAGTTCACTTCCAATTGGTTTAAACAATTCTGTTTTCAGTGGGGGGTAAGACATATCACTACCACTCCGTATTACCCTAATCCTTTCCAAGCCGAGAGGGTTAATAGAAATTTGAAATCCGCTTTGATTGCTTTCCATCATGAGCACCACAGTCAGTGGGATACTAACTTGGGCAAATTGCAGTTTGATTTTAACTCTGCTCGTCATGAAGCTCACCAGACCACCCCCTTCAGTTTAATGTTTGCTTTTGTACCCAGTTCCCCCTTGGCGAATATGTGGTCCTTAAATGATCTACTTCCTCAGACCTTTTCTCCCGAAATTATTAGACAGAACTGGAGGAGAGCTTTTAATAATTTAAAACGTGCGCATGAGCTCACCAAAAGGCGTTATGAAGAAAATAGAAATCCCTCTCCTTTCGCGGTCGGTCAACTGGTTATGTCTAAATCTTTCCCTATAAGTTCGCGTAAGGACGCTTTTGCTGCTAAATTAGCTCTGCGTTACTCTGGCCCCTATAAGATCATTAACATTTTTAAGGGCGTGTCCGTTACTCTGGAGCACTGTAAAACCCATGAAATGCGTCGAGCTCACATCACTCAGTTGAAAACGTGCCCTGACGCTAGGATTTGATGTTTGTTTTGCTTTGCAGTGTTTGTTTTGGTATTTCTGTGTTTGTTTACGTTCCCGAGTTTGTTTTGCTTCTGCACCCTTGACCTCGGGGCACGGTTGTGTTGTGTCGTGTCGCTCGCGTGTCGTGCTGCCAAGGCATGTATTCACTTTCACTTTACTCTCTCTATGCCGGCATATCTCTCTCTTTCTCTTTCTTTCTGTGTGTGTTTTTCCTGTGTGTGGGTGTTATTTAAAAATTGTTGGGTACCCATGTTATAGTGTATGTATATATAATGTGTCCAATTATGTTGATGTGCTTAACATTGTCTAAAGGTATTTTGTTTCTTTACTGTTAAAATTTGGATTATTGTTTTGCTGTTAAAGAAATTTATTACTGTTACTCGTTTGAAAATATTTATTACTTGGAAAGTGTTTATTAGCATTGGTCAATTCAATGGTATTTATCCTTATTGTATTTATTTAAAGAGATTTATTACTGTTACTCGTGTGAAAATATTTATTGCTGGTCCTTCAAAGATATTTCTGCCCCTTATGACCTAAAAATATTTTACAAATTTTGCTGATTAATATTCTTAGGTTACCACTTCTGCTTCTGGTTCCGTTTCTGGCTTTTGTTTTATGTTTCAGCCTCCTCATCTCCTTCCGTGGTCCTTGCCTGTTCTGCCATCCTTGATTTTTCCGGCTCGCGCCAGACCCACCAGGCGAACCCTGTGTGACAGTGACCTTCACGTTTGCCACGCTTCGTCTTCTCAACCTCGGGAGAGTCGCCACGTGGGAGCTAGCTTCGCTTCTACTTCTTCAACTTCAAGCCACGTCAACCGTCTATTGCTTTGGTCATCCTTTCGTGACCTGCCTGGCTGTTGTAAGGCGTTTCAGAGGACTAGTCTGCTGCCCTTTGGTAACGTTTTGCCCCTGCTTATTTCTGCTCCTGAAAGACTTGCCGCCAGTGTTCAGGCGACCTGCTCTCTACGTCACGACTGTGTGTGTGTGTGTAAAAAGAGACAGTTCTCAGTGTAAAAGTGACGTATGGTATGTCACGGCTGTCAGAAAAAAAGGAAACAGTTTCACACCTGCTCTCTACATCACGACTGTGTGTGTGTGAAAAAAGACAGTGTTCTCAGTGCAAGAGTGACGTATGGTATGGCACAGCTGTGAAGGTGGAAAGAGTCAACTAGAGTACGCAGTACACATTCTTATTGCTACCCGGGGCAGACTTTCTATGATGTTTGGTGCTCGTCCGACTCTCCTAGGGTTTCCTTCTTCGGGCTTCATCCTTCCGGGGTCTGTGATGGCCTTATTCCTTTCGTTTGTTTATTTCAGCCTTTCCTTTCTTTCCCTTTAGCTTCTCCACCCTGTGTTTCCGATGGGGAGGGGGGGGGGGGGGTTTGTGCCGTTTATTTTCTCCCCGGCACCTTTTTACTTGCCCTTCCGGTTCGAGGGCGCTGCTGTCATGTTGTTTTGGGCTTTCCGCCGTTCCTCTTTGGGGGCGCTGCGGTGCCTGAGGCTTCTTGGGCGGCTCTATCAAACCGGCAGAGGAGTGTGTGCCTGGCTCGTGCCGCGTCGGTGTTTCTAAGGGTAAGTGCTCCATGTTCGGGTTTCCCGATTCTCTCTAAGGGTTTTTCATGCGTTGCCTTTTGGTGAGCCGTGTGGTTTTATAGGGCTCTTTCTCCCAGATTGGGACCAGAAGTTGATAGTTACTTTTATGTGTATGGTTGATCGATGCAAAGTGTAGCAATAAATAAAAAAAAAAAAACAAGAAAATAAATCCATATTAAGGTTTTGATAAAGGCTTATGAATTTAATTTAATCCCATGACCCTGGGTTGGCCCGCACAGTCTGATGCTCCGCTTCGAGGCGAAGAGAAAGCCTAGAAAGGTGCACATCTTCACCAGCTCCCTGGAAGACCTGGAGGCGGCGAAAGCCGTTCTGAGGGAACAAAAAATCCAGTTCTACAGTTATTCCCCTCAGCGCCCACACGTTGAGCGCAGAATCATAACAGGGCTGGATTCAGACTGCATCCCTGATGGCGTCAGGGCCGCTCTGAAGGAGGAGCACGATATCGATGCCCTCTCGGTCGCGCAGCTGCACAAGACCGTCCCGTCGGACAATGGGCCGGTTAAAGTGCCCATGCCGGTATTTCTAGTCCTTGTGGACAAATTGCGTGACGCTGAAACCCAGCCGATCGATACTGTCCGCAGAGTGATATTCACCGTCGTGAAAGTTGAGCGCTTTCTAGGCAAAGAAGGACCGGTGCAGTGCCATCGATGTATGGGCTTCCATCACTCCAGCACAATGTGCGAGCGCAAGCTTGCGTGCTTGAGGTGTGCAGAGCCGCATATGTTGAAGGACTGCCCCAAGGCTCCAGAAGAACGTCAGTGTGCGAACTGTAAAGAGCCGCACACCAGCGTTTACAAGGGCTGCCAAACACGGCAACGCATTATCGAGAGCCGCCGTCAGGGGCATCCTGAGCCGGCCACTGTCCACCCGGGGGTGTCTTTCGCGGCCGCCCTGAAGAAGGCCGAAAACACGCTGCAGCAAGCGGAAGCGACTGCTGTCCAAGCTGCAGCCCCTACAGCACCGCCTCCGACCGAGGAAAGTAAACCTGCACCCTCACAAAGCAAGGGGAAAAAGAGCGGGAAAGCCGCTATTCCACCCCCTGCGCCAAGCGCCAACGACCAGGACCAGCCTGAGGCCCCGGCCTCAGCTACTCCTGCACCGCAGCCTGTACCACCGGTGGAGCCTGCACCTGCAGCAACCACGGCGGCACCAGCCAGCCCAGCAACTCAGTCCGCTACCTTTGGGGGCACAGTATCCCAGGCGGATCTGGACGAGTTCCAGGCCCTCTCCCTGTGTTTCCGTGACTTGACACAGAGGAGTCTCCCGACCCTACGCAACTGCAAGCTGCAGGTCGAGATCCTGCATTAACTCCGATGCATAAGCACGCCATTGTGCTAAGAACGCTGGAGGAGCTGTTCACGGGTTCCGCTAAGTAATGACCTCCAGGCTCGTCCGGAGCCCATTACGAGCCGCGTTCTGGAACGCGAACGGCATCCGGGGCCATCACCTCAGCGTCCTTTCGTTTGTGCAGTCTTTTGGAATTGATATTCCGATGGTCTGCGAAACCCATCTCGATGCTGCAACCAAATTCTCGCTGCCTAGCTTTGTCACCCATCGGTCTGATCGGGTCGGCCAACGGGGTGGCGGCACCGCCATCTTCATCAGCAATCATATCACGCACTCCCCTTTCCCGCTCCCCCCACTTCAGCACTTGGAAGCCTGTGCCATTCGGCTTGCCGTTGGCGGGCTAGACACGCTGTTGGTAGTGGCCTACGATCCTCCTGATGCACGCTTCTATGAGGCGGACTTCAACCTCCTATTCAACCTTCATCCAGTGGTATGCATCGCCGGCGATCTCAACGCGAAACATGCCCACTGGCATAGCCGCACAGCTAACACCAAAGGGCGTGGGCTCTACCGCCTCATCAGCGGAAACCCAAGCCTTGTCTCGCACGGCCCGAAAGGCCCTACATTCCATCTAGCCCACGGCAGGCCGGATGTGCTCGACATCATGCTCACCAAAAACTTTCCATTTCATCTAGATCTCTCGGTAGTCAACGAACTGGACTCCGACCATGACCCAGTCCTGGTGGACTCTAGCGTTGACATGCCAGCTCTGTTAAATCCAGACTGGACATATGAGGTCGACTGGGCTGCAGCCATCCTGAACCTGAGCGAGTCAGTAGACCCGCGACCACGTATCGATTCCATCGATGCGCTGGAAGCGGCAGCCTCTGACTTCTCACAACACATCCTAAATGTGGTACGTTCTCACACATATCGCATTCCCACAAACCGCCACAACCCCATGACCATTCCAAATGAGCCCTGACAGCTGCTTAAAGCTAAAGCAACTGTTCGGAAGCTATGGCAGCGCTTCCGCCACCACAGGATACAGGCAGTCTAGCAGAGTTTCAAATCCTTGGCAAGAAGGCTGCTTCCTTCTCACCGCTCTGCGACCTGGGAGGCAACCATGAAGCGGGTGCACCTCACGGAGAAGCACTCTTGGAGGATTATCCGTTCCTTACGGAAGGATAAAAGCCAATACCAGCATCCTCTCCATGGCACTCGAGGGCGACTCACCTTTGAGCCCCAACAGAAGGCCACAAGTTTCGCAGACTATCTAGAGTCTCAATTCGAGCCACGGGAAGACCCGAAAGACGGCGAGTTCACCGAACTCGTGGAGGAGGCGGTGGAATACCTCTACGAGGACCCCCCTCCACCAGGCGATGTGATCCACATCCCCATCGTCACCCCCAGACAGGTGGCAACCCAAATCCGTAGCCTCAAACTAAATAAATCCCCGGGGCATGATGGTGTCTCGGCACCCATGCTCCGGAACCTTCCCAAAAGAGCTGTGATCCACTTGACGCGGATTTACAATGCATGCCTATACCTCCGCCACTTTTCAACTTGTTGGAAGGAGGCGAGGGTGGTCTGCATTTTGAAGCCCGGCAAAGATCCACTCTTCCCTTCCAGCTACCACTCCATCAGTCTTCTCCCAATCGTCTCAAAGGTTTTTGAGCGATTGCTCCTGGCCCGCCTGACTCCTCTATTCGAGGAAAGGTACCTCCTACCGTATTACCAGTTCGGGTTCCGTCGGGGCCACTCCACGACCCTGCAGCTACTGCGAATGGTAGAAAAGGCTGCCCTGGGTTTCCAGGACAACCTCAAAACCGTCGCGGTACTCCTGGACAAGGCCTTCGCCACAACGCGGCCCCAGAACCTGCTGTACAAGCTCAAGGAAGCACAACTACCCTCCCCATACCTCACCTTGATCAGTAGTTTCCTCCGGGATCGAACCTTCAGGGTGCGGGTCGAAGGCAAACTCTTCTCCGTCAGACCCATAGCGGCGGGAGTCCCGGAAGGCCGTGTATTGTCGCCGTTACTCTTTGCTGCCTACATGTCTGACTTCCCAACAGAGCCTCGCACTGTTCTGTGCCAATATGCTGACGACGTCCTCATCTTGGCCCAGAACAAAAACGACCGCTACTTACTCCCTCCGCTGCTACGATCACTCCGAGCCATCGGCACGTGGAGTAAAAGGTGGAGGATGGCCATCAGCCCACAGAAGAGCTCTGCCCTTCTGCTGGGGAAGGTTCTCCGCTGGCGCCCGGAAGGAGACCTGCGGTGAAGAAGGGGTCCTTGGGTGCGATCTGCCAAATACCTGGGTGTCCGACTGGACCGTGGCCTCACATTCACCCCACATGTCCGTGAAAAAATTAGCCTCGGCCATGCAGCACTCAGGCAGTTGTACCCCATATTCCGATCGACCATGCCCACTCGCCTGAAACTACGGGTGTATCGTGCGATCATCCCGCCCCTGATCCTGTATGGATGCGAGGTTGTGGATCGGTGGCTCCTACCACCATCCGCAGACTGCAAGCCGTGCAGAACAGGGCGCTTAGGATTGTCTGCGATACCGAACGTATGTTTCCTTCATATATTCTGCACACCCATTCTGGTATACCTTACGTTGAGGACGTTGTGCGTGAACGCTCGCGCACATTGTATGCCAGGATTACATCCCATCCCAACCACCTAGTGAACACACTAGGGCAATATGACCACCGTGTGCCCAGGAGGACAAAGAGCTACCGCCTCCCCAAGGACGCCCTTAGGTGGTGAGACCAGCCTCTCATCCCCTCAACACTACACTCTGTCCCGGCCTCACCAGGGTTGGATCTGGCCTGTCGGCTGACCCCCGGCAGTCAGGTCCCCCCTGTGTGACCCCAATGAGAAGCACAACATAAACGGTCCCCAACCACCCGACCTCTCGCTCCTGGCCCCGCCACACTGGACGGACTCTGCAACGCAGGCCGCCCCTAGCGTGGCGGTTTAGGGCACTGGCCTCCTACTCGGAAGCTCATCCTGCCGCCAGGAGCACTAGCAGAGGCCGAATCAGGTCCATCAGTTAACAAGGACATCCAAGCTTTGGAGGAAAGACAAATCCTATAAGCCCGCACGGGTAAATCCGCACAGCGGATAGGTACTGTGGTGCTCTACCCACCGTCCGGGAGCAC
The DNA here is from genome assembly GCA_030765055.1 of Mantis religiosa. Taxonomy (NCBI): domain Eukaryota; kingdom Metazoa; phylum Arthropoda; class Insecta; order Mantodea; family Mantidae; genus Mantis; species Mantis religiosa. The sequence continues at coordinate 216,813,877 of CM060952.1, forward strand.
CCGGACGATTTGTTCTCGCTCTTGGCTCTTGAGTGAAATCCGAAACATTTCTCATGTAGGTATTTACGTATTTAATTTTTGAAGAGGATTGAACCACTGAGTGGGTTTGATCCCCATGATTTCTAAATTTTCATTGGAGTATGGTGAGCAATTGTTGACATTTCTGCTTGAGTCGGCAAAGCAGCTTTCTGCGTTATCATGTGAGATAGGAACTTCCGGTACCGCCTAAACGTTCGTGAAACGGGCGAAAGTGAAAGGTACATTCCGAGCGCTGCATGTACGCAAACATCCGGAACTGGATTATAGTCAATGTCGACAATATAATTATTTTGACTGCCCTGTTGCATTCTAATATAAAAAACCTCTAGTTCAAAATTGTATTATTATTTTGTATTGTATTATTTTACTGCTTATGAAGTAATTTTCGTAATATTTTTGGCCTGTTTTGTATCTTATTTGAGCTCGATGTACGACATGAATAAGACCCCACGATGGCTAACTTGTAAATATTTGAACAAAATTTTAAAGCTCTAATGGTATCGATGCTAAGTGAAATTAAGTCTGAATAAAATTTTCATCAATTTGTGAAATTGTTAAGATTTGAAAGGCCTGCGAGGACGTATGGGCAGCAAGAAGAAAGAGAATGGATTTTCACACAGACGTATTGGTAAGTAAGATTTAGCATGTAGCTAAATACTGTCGCGAATCCCTTTTTACGATTGGCGGCGTACGCGCGGCTTGTTTACACAAAGGAACTGATAGGCAGACAGTGTGGAAATAAAGAGCCTCCAAAAATAGATAAAGATAGTGCGAGATAAAAGACTTACCGACGCAGGTAAGTGAGGTAATTGGAACATTCTGCTGACGTCTTGATTGTTTTATTGAACATTCGATTTCTTGTTTTTCCAGAAATATCTAGAATTATCAATGAGGTATTTAAGGAAGCAACGACTCGTCAAAAGGCAGTCGTAAACAAGAGTTCGTAAACAGTGGTGTAAACAGATGTAATCAGAACGATGTTGTTGTGGTCATCGACCTTGGTAGATTGTGTATGTGACGTAATTCTGTTACGTGAGAATTGAACAGTGTGTATTTCTACGGAAATAAAGAACATTTTGAATTTCTGTAAGTTGAACTTTTAATTCTAGGAATCCACAAAGTCACAATACCGAAAATTAATATGACATAACCTGAAGTGTGCCTTCATAGTATAGTTAAAATCTTTAGATTAATATAGCAGTTTATAATTTATCAAGGATGTTTTACATACAAGCATGTTTCATTGACCTTGTCACTTTATTTTCTGTTTCTTTGTCTTTCAGGAATACGATGGCGGAAATCGAAAGTGGCGGATTATTGGATATTCTTTGTTTCTTGTTTGGTGATGTGTAGTGATGTACAGGAACATACGTAATGTAGCACAAAGCTTTCTTTTCCGCGTACACAGCAATTTATTGTGGCTTATCATCAGATATTTCTTAAAGTTTGAGTTTCATTTAATATCAGTGGAAATTAACAAAAACTTTGAGGAATACTGTGACCAACATATTCTAAATTTATAGGAAAATTGAAGTAATTTTAGGCAGTTGATTGGGTATTTTAGTTTTTGTGTTAGAAGTTTTAAATTTAAAATATTTAAGTCATATGTAAGTCCATGTGAGGTAAGTAATATGCACTAAGTGCGTAGGCTTCGGCAGCCGGTGTCCATTATAACTAGGTCTTCCGGGTATGACCGCGTCTTGGTTGCTTCTCTGGTAGACGTTTCGCCCCAACTATGTAGGGCTTCTTCAGGACTTCTTCCTTGACAGCTCCGCAGCAACTGCCGGTGAGCCATGGGCCATGAGCGAGAACAAGTCGTCCGGGTGCTCCCGGATGCTGGACAGAGCGCTACGGTACCTATCCGCTGAGCGGATTTACCCGTGCGGCCTTATGAATTTTGTCATTTCTCAAGCTTTTTTGTCTTTGTAGGATGATGAACCTGATTCGACCTCTACTAAAGCTCCTGGTTGCGGAATGAGCGTCCAGAAAGAAAGCCACTGCCCGATGCCGCCACGCCAGGAACGGCCTGCTTGGAGGGTCCGTTCAGTGTGGTGGGGCCAGGAGCGAGAGGTCGGGTGGCTAGGGAACATTTAGGTTCAAGTCGTGTTCTGGTCACACAAGGGGGGTGACTCGACTGGCGGGGGTCTGGCGACAGGTCGAATCCAGCCCCAGTATGGCCGGGACAGACGGAGTTTGGCAGTGAACGGACGAGAGGCTGGACTCACCACCCAAGGGCGTCCTTGGGGAGGCGATAGCTCTTTCTCCTTCTTGGTGCATGGTGGTCATATTGATCTAGTGTATTAACTAGGTGGTTGGGATGAGGTGTGATTCTGGCAAACAATGTGCACGAATGTTCACGCACAACGTCCTCAACGTAAGGTATGCCAGAATGGGTGTGTAGGATGTGTGAATGAAACTACGTTCGGTATCGTAGATCATCATAAGAGCCCTGTTCTGCACGGCTTGCAGTCTACGGATGGTGGTACGAGCCACCGAGCTCCAGACCTCGCATCCGTATAGAATGAGTGGCGGGATGATCAAACGATACACTCGTAGTTTGAGGCGAGTAGGCATGGTTAACAGGAATATGAGGTACAACTGCCTGAGCGCAGCGTGGCCGAGGCTGACTTTTTCACGGACATGTGGAGTGAAGGTGAGGCCGCGGTCCAGTCGGATACCCAGGTTTTTGGCGGATTGAACCCAAGGGATCCTTCTCCGCCTCCAGCGCAGGTCTCCTTCCGGGGGCCAGCGAAGGACCTTCCCTAGCAGAAGGGCAGAGCTCTTCTGTGGGCTAATGGCCATCCTCCACTTTTCACTCCACGTGCCGATGACTCGGAGTGATCGCTGCAGCGGAGGGAGACAGTAGAGGACGTTCTTGTTCTGTGCCAAGATGAGGACGTCGTCAGTATATTGTCACGGGACAGTGCGAGTTTCTGTTGGGAAGTCAGACATGTAAGCAGCAAAGAGCAACGGTGACAGTACACTACCTTCCGGAACTTAAGCCGATATGGGTCTCACGGAGGAGAGTTTACCTTCGACCCGCACCCTGAAGGTTACCTGTGCCGGTGTAGACGATGCGCGCTTATTTATCCCTCGGAAGAAGTCCTGAAGAAGCCCTACATAGTTGGGGCGAAACGTTGACCAGAGAAACCACCAAGACGCGGTCCTACCCGGAAGACCTAGTTATTTAAGTAATATCCAGTTTAAATCACTGCAAAAATAGCTGTGAATTTTCAGATATACCAAAACTGTGGCTGTGGATTTGTACAGAATTCATTTCTCTTTGATTTCTGTAGAATTTCTTTGTTTATAATTGGCAGCATCTGTGTTTACATATAATATGGGCGGCTTATTTAAAATCTTTGGGCATAATTTGTCATCTTAATCAGAAAGTACATTGCTTAAAGCCTTATCAAGTTAAAGTAAGCCATTTACCCAAACAATTGCTGTGCACATGAAGCAAATTATACTTCACAGATAGCTACACAAAATATTGTCACCCGAACGTCGGAACTCCCGTTAGAACCGGCCGGGAGTAGGGCCAGACGGGAAGCATTTAGGCCACGCCTACCCATTTGTCTCTTGTCACTAACTGAAGGGATGATTAGGAGAGCGGCACGAGCCCTGTACCGTCTCTTTCCTCTCCCACCAGACGTCTGGAAACCTCGGGATAATTGTGCGCGCCGCGAACCTTCCAGAAACGGTGATCTTCCCTATATAAGGCCTGCAGTTGGCGAGTCAGCTCAGTTCTTAGCGAGCAGCCGTGAGGAGCGCCGACTGAGTGGACGGAAAGGAAGACGGTGTACGTGAGCGTGCAGTGGACCTGTGACAGACGAACTGGTGAATTGTAATTGTGTGCGCTAAGTAATTCTATGTAATCGGCAAGTGTTTCAACTGTAGGTCGGTGGAAATAAAGAACATTTTGAGTTTGTGCAATTGGACTTTTAATTTCACAAACCCACAAAGTCACAATATTCTCTTATTGGAAGATACACTATGCATTACATTTTATTCCTAAAATTGCACATTTTCTTTTTCTTCAGCATTAATTTCTGTGCTTATACATGTCATTGAAGCATTTACAAATTCAACGCTGTAATATTCTTGTGTTGCAAAGACAAAGTTAAGCTTACGACAATTTTAAATGAATGATACAGCTTTAATGTGATTACTATTTTTCATAATTTATTCTGCACTTGTGAATGATAATTCAACCAAAGTGATTAGAAGTATATAAAATAGTGCCGTTTATGAAATTTATGTCACCAGTTGCTGACCCTGACTCATGTACTAATTTACATTATTCTATATGAATCAATCACAAATTTCAGATTTTCTCTGAATATACTTTTGTATACTTGTGCTGAAAATAATGTATTGTCGTGCTAACGAGCATTAAGTTTCGGTGCAAATAGATAACAGACGGCGGATGGTATTTCACGGTAATAAAGAGCTTGCATAAGCAGTTAACGATAGTGCGGCTAGTGTTCACAAAGAGGCGGCAAATAAAGATAGCTAAGATAAAGGACTTGCCAGCACAGATAGGATTTCACGTTTGGAAGGTTCTAGTGATATCGTGATTGACAGAGAAAATTTGGTTTCTGGTTTGTACTCAAAATCTCTCGAATTTATGAATGAGATGTATAAGCAATTGTGACACGCCAGCGGACAGTTGTAAAACAAGAGTTGTGAGTAACAGAAAACAGCTGTAAAGTGTTATTGTTGTTGTAACGAGAGCTGTTTCTTATTGTCATCCACATTGGGAGTTTGTTGTATATATGATGTAATGTTGTTACGTGAGAACTGAACAGTGTATTCTACGGAAATAAAGAACATTTAGAATTTCGGTAAATTGGACTTTTAATTGTACGAACCCACAAAGTCACAGTATGTACTATAGAGCTTTTAAAATTCTTACTAAATATAAGCATTAACAGAGCTGCTTTGTTGTCACTTTATAGAGGTAGTGCTATTTTTTTTGTACATACTTGTTGGTGTCCTCATTTAAAATTTATATATACATTTGTTTAAGGTTGTTGTTTTTACATTTTTATTCCAGGGAATTTTTCAACATCCTGTGTCCAAGGAAATTGCATTACACATAACATTATGGTAACCTTTCCTGTACCAACAGAATCTTGAGGGAAAGGGAATACAGATGTTGTATAACCTCAACGCATCTTGAGTGATCTCACCCTCTCGTTTTTAAAGTTGTAATTGTTTTTTAAAGACAAAATATCAATTTGCAACAGGAATATTTAAGATATTGTCACCCAATTATCGGGAAGCCAGACCAACGACAGCTGAGAAGGGACATGAGGCATGTGGGCCACACCCACTCATCTATCTCAGTCACTAACTGAGGGCTTGATTAGGGGAGAGTCACTTGTCGCTGGCCGCCTCTTTCCCCTTCCCCTGTCCTCTGGAATCTTCGCGGTAATTCATTGAAACCAGAGACTTCTAGAAAACAGTGATATTCCTATAAAAAGGGCTGCAGTGAGTGAATTGAGTCAGTCAGTCAGTGCTTGGCAAGCAGCGAAGTAGCGCCGTGTTAGTGAACGGACGAGAAGACTGTGTGCGTGCAACGGAAGAATTTACGTAATTTTGAGCGTACAGTGGAATTGCAACGGACGAACTGGTGAATTGTAATTGTGCGCATTACGTAATTCTGTGTAATCGGCAAGTGTTCAACTATAACTCGGTGGAAATAAAGAACATTGTTGAGTTTGTGTAATTGGACTTTTCATTTCACGAACCCACAAAGTCACACTGGTGTCAGGAAGCGGGACGATAACATCACCGAACATTACAACCATGGACGCGGCATTGAAAATTTTTTTGGAGAAGATGATGGAAATGAAGGCCGAATTAACAGAGAAGACAAAAGCGGCAAATAACAGCCTGGCCGCGAAGCTGGAGACTACAAATAAAAACCTGGACGCGGAACTGAAACAAATGAAGACGGCAAACGACATCACCGAGAAAATGGAAAAGAAGTTGGAGACGGCAAATAACAACTTGGCCGCGAAGATGAACGAGTTAACAACAAAAACAGAAGCGGCAAACAACAACTTTGCCACGACAATGAACGCAAAGATGGCCGAACTGACCGCGGAAATGAAGGTGGCGAACGAGGCTCTCGCCGCCAAATTTGAAGAACAGTTGGCCGGCGTGAGGGATGACGTGACGGAGCTGGACAAGCGGATGGGCCAAGTGGACGAGCGCGTTGAGGGCCTGGCGAACAACTTCAATGACCTAGAGGAAAAGGCCGACAGTAACGTCAAGTCCCTGAACTCCATGGCGGAAGACGTCGAAGCCCTTGCTAACCACGTTAACAATCTGGAAGTAAAGGCCGACAGCAGCGCCAAGTCCCTGAACGCCATGGTGGAGGACGTCGTCGGCAGGAGGTTGAAGGATTTGAAGGCCAACGCGCCGGGACGCAACACAACATCGGCGCGTGTCAAACCCCCGAAATATGACGGCGCGTCAACGTTTGAGGTCTTCCGCTGCCAATTCGACGCAGTGGCCAAGCACAACAAATGGTGACACAGGAGGAGGCCACACAGCTAATAGCCAGCCTCCAGGAACGGGCCGCGGAAGTCCTAAACGCGGTGCAGACAACGGCGGCGCCCAAGGACATCTGGGAGGCCCTGGAGAATCGTTTCGGAAACCACCGCTTAGCCGCAGCGTACCGCAGTCAGCTAAAGACAAGGTCACAGCAGCCAGGGGAGACGCTGCAGGAGTTCGCCTTGGCAGTTGAACAACTGGCTGGCAAGGCCCTAGTCGACCTCCCACCAGAGTTAGTATCCCGGGAAGCTGCCTACACATTCGTGGACGGGGTACGAGATACGGAGATTCGTCAGCCCCTAATGCTCGGCGACTATAAAACCATCCACGAGGCGCAGACAGCAGCATTAAGGATGGAGGCGGCCAAGGTAACATCTATCCCGACGTCGAGGACGAGGATCGTCCGCTACACCGGAGACAGAAGACCAGCCGAAGGACGCCGGCGAACACCTAGTGTCCTGTGTTGGGGGTGTGGACAGCCCGGACATCTGAAAAGAGACTGCCCACACCAGAAAGAGCAGCCGGAAAACGAGTAAGGGCCGTAGTGGAGAGGGGCACGTCGGCGCCATAACCACCATCCCCTCGAGTGACACTGCGCGCCGTCAGCCGGCGTATGGATGACAGCCTCATCGCGGACGGTTGGGTAAGAAGAAAGCCGTGCCGCGTGCTGTTGGACACCGGGGCGGCCGTGACCATCATCAGACCTGACGTGGCGAAGGGTTTGCCGACAAGGAAGCCGAGCCGACCCTACCAGCTTGTCACGGCATCGGGCGACACCTTGCCTGTGGAGAAGGCCCTGCTGAAGCTGACCTTGGGAAGGAGCACCGTACGTCTGTGGGTGTTCGTCGCGAAAGTGGCTGAGGAGGTGATACTGGGATTGGATGCCCTCCGGAGCCATGAGGCGACGGTCGACGTCGGCAAGAAGGTCCTGCGGCTCAACGGAGAAGAGGTTATACTCCGTCAACCAGAAGAGCGCCTTGGAATTTGCAGGGTCGTCTTGAACGAAGACGTGGTTGTCCCCGCGAGGAGCGAGGTGGTGGTGACGGCGTGACTGGAAGGCCAAAGAACCAGGAACATGATCCTGGACCAGAAGACGCCTGTGCACGGACTGTGTGTAGCCAGGGCATTGCTGCCGTGCCGAGAGAAGGTGCCAGTGAGACTGCTAAATCCAACGAACACCGATCACGACGTCCAGGCTGGGACGGAGTTGGGGACGTGCGAGCCCGTGTGAGCGTGACAGCAATCGACAAGACACAGGAGCCGGTGCCGACGCAATACCTGGGGCCCCGGCTAGAAGGCCTACTGGAGAGGGCGGCCGACCACCTGACCGCAGAACAGCTGGAGAAAGTTCGGCAACTGCTGAGGTGATACCAGAGCGTCTTCAGCCAAGGCGACAGTTACTACGGCCACACGGACAAAGTGCTCCACCGCATCGACATCGGGGACGCCCGGCCTCTTCGGCAACCACATAGACGCGTTCCGCTGGCGAAGCAAGGGGCGGTACGACACATGCTGGAGGACATGAGATCCAGGGGAGTGACTGAAGAGTCTGACAGCCCTTGGTGTTCCCCTGTAGTCTTGGTGACAAAGAAGAATGGCGAGCTGCGCTTCTGCATAGACTACAGAAAGTTGAACGCTGTCACCCGGAAGGACTGTTTCCCCTTACCCCGGATTGACGACACCCTGGACACGCTACCTGGTGCACAGTGGTTCTCGATCCTGGACCTGAAGTCGGGCTACTGGCAGGTAGCTCTAGACCCAAGAGACAAGGGGAAGACCGCATTCTCGACAGGCCAAGGGCTCTGGCAGTTCACGGTTACGCCCTTTGGCCTCTGCAACGCACCAGCTACCTTCCAACGCCTCATGGAGTCAGTGATGAGAGGACTGACTTACGACGCCTGCCTCCTATACCTGGACGACATCATCATCGTCGGAAAGACTTTAGAAGATCACCTCGAGAATCTGAGTAAGGTGCTACAGAGACTGCAGGCGACCAACTTGAAGCTGAACGCGAAGAAGTGCCAGCTCTTCCGCAAGGAAGTGAACTACTTGGGCCACATAGTCTCAGCAGCCGGAGTGGCCACAGACCCGGAGAAGACACAGGCTGTGAGAGATTGGTCTCGCCCAAAGGATAAGAAAGATTTGCGCAGTTACCTGAGGCTGTGCAGTTATTACCGCCGCTTCATAAAGGGGTTCTCCAACATCGCAAAACCCCTCACCCGCCTGACAGAGGAACACCGGCCTTATGTGTGGACGGAGGACTGACCATTCTGCCCTAACCTGGCTATTGAGCTTTAGGAACCTGGAAGGCCAGACAGCACGTTGGGTGCAGAGGCTGCAGGAGTACGACTTCACCTCGGAACATCGTAGAGGAAAAAGCCACGGTAACGCTGACGCCATGTCCCGAAGACCCTGTCCAGAAGATTGCGGCCAGTGCATAAGAGTGGAAGAGAAGGAGCGTGCAGCAGCAGTCCGAATAGTCACGGCAGTGCCTGCGGACGGCTGGGATACCGCAGGCCTGAGGAGGGAGCAGCTGGTGGACGCAGACCTGGGGCCACTCTTGAGGGAAGTGGAGGCAGGGGCAAGACCAACTTGGGAGGCAATCGCACCGAGGAGCGCCACCTACAAGTCGTACTGGGCCCAATGGGACTCGTTGAAGACCAGTGTCACGTGTGCGCGGCGAGTCACGGCCCCCAGACTAGGAGCCGGGGTCGCATGCAGCAGTACAACGTCGGAGCGCCATTCGAACGGATCGCCGTTGACACTGCTGGACCGTTCCCAGTTTCCGACCGAGGCAACAAGTACCTAATGGTGGTCGTGGACTACTTTACCAAGTGGCCGGAGGTGTATGCCATCCCAAACCAAGAGGCAAAGACAATCACAGACTGCCTCGTGGAGCAAGTGTTCTGTCGATTTGGGGTGCCGTTAGAGCTACACAGTGAGCAGGGTACCAACTTTGAGTCCAACCTAATGAAGGAGGCCCTACAAAGGTTTGGGGTGAACAAGACCCGCACGACGCCTTTACATCCCCAGTCGGATGGCATGGTCGAAATATACATCAAGACCTTAGAGGAATACCTGAGGAAGGTCGTGGCCAGCCATCAGCGAGACTGGGACGTCAAGGTGCCACTGTTCTTGCTGGCCTACCGCTCGTCTACACACGACACGACTGGAATGACGCCAGCCAGCTTAATGTTTGGTCGAGAGTTACGCCTCCCTTGTGACCTGGCTTTTGGAAGCCCTCCGGAGGCGAAGCAGCTGGTGACCGAGTACGTGGAGAACCTGGTGGATCACCTCCACGACATGCAGGAGATGGCTCGCCAGAACATCCAGAAGGCGAGCGACCGCAAGAAGACAAGATATGACAGGCAAGCCAACAGCCAAGGGTTCCAGCAAGGTGACCTGGTCTGGTTGTACCGTCCTACGCGGACCAAGGGACGCTGCCCGAGGCTTCAGCAGCCATGGCAAGGGCCGTACCGGGTGGTGAAGAGGATAAATGACGTGGTCTACCGCATCCAGAAGGTGCCCCGAGGAGAGATGTTGGTGGTACACCTGGATCGTCTAGCCCCTACGATGGTGCTGTTCAGGAAGACCAGCTTTGAGGAGGGAGCAGTTTCACCCAATTATCGGAAAGCCAGACCAACGACAGCTGAGAAGGGACATGAGGCATGTGGGCCACACCCACTCATCTATCTCAGTCACTGAGGGGTTGATTAGGGGAGTGTCACTTGTCGCTGGCCGCCTCTTTCCCCTTCCCCTGTCCCCTGGAATCTTCGCGGTAATTCACTGAAACCAGAGACTTCTAGAAAACAGTGATATTCCTATAAAAAGGGCTGCAGTGAGTGAATTGAGTCAGTCAGTCAGTCAGTGCTTGGCAAGCAGCGAAGTAGTGCCGTGTTAGTGAACGGACGAGAAGACTGTGTGCGTGCAACGGAAGGATTTACGTAATTGTGAGCGTACAGTGGAACTGCAACGGACGAACTGGTGAATTGTAATTGTGTGCATTACGTAATTCTGTGTAATCGGCAAGTGTTCAACTGTAAGTCGGTGGAAATAAAGAACATTGTTGAGTTTGTGTAATTGGACTTTTCATTTCACGAACCCACAAAGTTACAATATAATGCTTTGTGGAAGTCAATTATTCATATTTAACAGGAAAAGTTCAAGTGAATTCTTGATATTTTTTCCACACACTTATTGGACTTCTTTCGAAGTCACATCTCGCACACTTCCTCAGCGTATTTGACGCGTATTATGCCAATATGCGATTGTTGAAATGCGCCGTAAACTATTCATGTGTAGCGAGATGTGACTTCCAAAGAAGTTGGATACTATCAGTCGCTGAACACGGGAGGGTAAGGGTGGGCGGAGCAAATGCACCATAGCTCGGTCGCAAGAGCTCACTACATTACGGACCTTAGTTCCCAAGGTCGCCGAGGGCGAACGGTTCAGGAGGAGCGCCCTTTGCAGCTTCAATCTCTGCCACGGAGTTGATAATCTGGTATTAAACTGTGGTCCCAAAAGATGCTAGGAGAAAAGTTCAGGAGCAGCACCATATGTGGCTTCAGTCTTCACCATGACGTCGGTAATCTGGTTTTCATCGATCATTTAAGGGACAGAATATAACATAAATATAATAAGGAATATGGGGATCGAACTCCCTCAGTAATTCCATCCTCTTCAAAAATTCCATAACCCAAATAAAGTACAAAACGCTCCTACTCCACTCGAATGAATGAATTAAGGCATTTTGACACTAATGCGTCAGAGCTGTTATAGGGATAATCCCTCTTCAGCCTAGTTTGAATTTGTGTAGAGCTCTGTCATGGGGTAGATGGGTCGGGGTTGGTGTGGGCTACTTGTTACTCAATTCTACATTAAGGTGAGCATAAGTGTGTCTCTTTTTTATTATTATTATTATTATTGTTTTTTTAATTATATATACTAATATAACATTGGGGTAATTCCGGTGTAACTTGTGTTTAAGAGTTATTTGTTTATGGTTGGTGTACATCGGTCTTTCTCGTTTTGCTCATGTTTAATGTTAGGTTATATTGGGTTTTTTTAATTCCGTTTCAGGTTAGCTTAGTAGTTTGTTCAGGTGCTCTTGAATTAACGTTCTTCCTGCTGTTTTTTGTCGTATAACTGGATGAGTGTTAATAAAGTTTTTTTTTTGCTGTGGGGGTTTCTTCTATTTTCCTCATTTTTTGTGCTGTCCTTATTAAGGTTCTCCGGTGACTCCTCTGGTGGGTGCCGTGAATGTATTTGAGCATGGCATTTTTGATTTGGGTTTGTAGTGGTTGTGCTTTTGTTGTTTTATAAATGTCCTCATTTCAATAGTTGTATTTTATTTTGTGTTATTCGTAGGCATTTTCTCTCAAAGGTGTTCAGTTTTTCTATGGTGCCTGCTGTTGCCAGTGGTATAGTAGCTATTGCGCCGTAAGTTAGATTTGGCCTGATTAAGGTTTTGTACAATTTGTCCAGAATATGGGTGGGCAGTCCTCCTTTGTTTATTTTGGCTAGGAAGTAGAGTGTCGTTAGTATTGGCCTGGTTTGTGCTATGATGTTTTTGTAGTGTTGTGTTACTGAGTCTGTGATGTATGGTAATTCCGAGGTGTTTGATATTTGGCTGACATTTTACTTATTAGTTGTTTATGTAGATGGTGATGTTCGCTAATTCTCTTTTTTGTCTTTTCTTTTTTATGATGATGGCTTGCGTTTTGTTAGTGTTGATAGCGATTCTCCATTTCTTTGTCCAGTTAACAAATGTGTTGAGTTGCAATTCTAATTTTGATTTGGCTTGTTGGATTGTTGCGCAGGTTGCCCAGTAGGCTGTGTCATCGGCATACTGGGCGAGGCTTATGGACTGATGTAGCAGTTGTGGCATATCGGCTGTGTACAATATGTAAAGAAGGACTGAGAGGGCGCTTCCTTGAGGGGTGCCTGCTTTGAGGTCAAAGGTAACTGAGGTGTCATTGTTTTTGATTTGTGCTGTTCTGTCTGAGAGAAAGTTGGCTATCCACCGGACGATGCCATGAGCGAGAACAACTCATCCGGGTGCTCCCGGACGGTGGACAAAGCGCCACGGTATCTATCCGCTGAGCGAATTTACCCATGCACTCTAATAGAATTTAGTCTTATCCACTGAGGGTTTATGTTGTACTTTAAATATTGATTACAGCCTTCCAAGCCCGCCTCGGTAGCGTAGATGGTAGCCTGTCTGCCTCACTTTCAAGAGGTCCCAAGTTCGAATCTCAGTTAGGGTGTTACCTGGATAAGGTTTTTACCGGGGTTTTCCCCTATCGTGATAGACAAATGTCAGGTAGCTCTAAGCTTCATGGACCCCGGACTCATTTGAGCATCATTTCACCAACTTCATTCATCGTCCGATATGGCGGAGGATGTAAATAACGAAAAAACAGCCTTCCAAGCAACACATGCTCTTACTTTTTTGCATTGTCAGAAAAGTGGAAGAATAATCCAAAAGCAAGATACTTATTTGGTGTTGATTATAATTATATATGTAACGATATTCACCACTAAATAGTTTAATCATTCTTTCGCCACTTTATTTCAGATTTTTCGATTAAAATTAATACATTTATTGTTCTGCCCTCTAAGTTCCAAACGATATAATTACTTCTGTTCTGCTTCTACAGATGGCAGTTATGTAGAGAGAAGCTAATTTAATATCTACACCAAAGAGCGGATCATATGAGTGAAACATACTAGAAACACCTCGGAGATCTGTAAGATTAATAAATTAAACACTACACATTTCATTTTTCTCAAAACTGGTCTCCAAGATTGAGGAAGTGGCAACGCAAGGTTTAGTGCGCCAACCCATATCTAGGAGCGCTAGTGTACTGGAATAGCCAGGGACTACCAAGTGGGATAGTCACTTCCGGTGCCTCAAGGTTCCCCAAAGTTCCGATCCCAATGTTACATTTTGACCGTTGCGAGTACTCTTTTTGATAAAGATACAGCGAGCGGCCTACTGTTATGTTGGTATGGAATGACGACACAGAAACAAGTTGTTGCCAAATGCAGCGCTCTGATATATGCAAATTCCCAGATGCATCTTGACCCAATAGTGTTGTTTTACTACACATGCCGTAGGGCGGCGTACGGTTCTCGTGGCTCTGACGTCACAACTCGACCGTTGCCAACCTCCACAGTACGCTAATGAGGAAAATACCAACATTACGTAAATAAGCTGAAGTAAAGATCAGTGGATCATTGCCAGTTATTATATTCTTACTATTATCATAATTAATTAAAAACTTAAAGGAATTTAGCACAAAGTTTTGGAATAGTCAACATTACGCAAGCAAACCAACAGTACTGTATTATGCAAATAAACTGACCAGTGGATCATTACCAGTTATTATATTCTTACTATTATCATAATTATCCAAAAATGAGATTTATAACACACACCTAAAGATCATTCATGTATCTGTGTAATCTATTACTTTTATTAAGTCACTTACGCAATTGCAATTATACTAAACAGTAAACATTCCGTACAAAGATGCATATGAAGCGATATGGTAAACAGCAAGAAAAAATTAATAATAATAATAATAATAATAATAATAATAATAAACTTGACAGGTGTTGAGGCATACTGACCTTCAGGTGACCAGCGCTGCATTCGTTCATTATTGCATCTTATCTGGGCAATTAGAAGAATGAAATATTAGTAAGTTGATGTACAGTAAGTTACGAAACACAAATAGAGCAACTGGAAGCTGCATGTGTCTATATGATATGTTTTCTCATGCCTGCCAATATGACACATTATTATATCTGAACAGACTGTATATACACTGGACTCGCCGTGTATGTGTGATAAGCTGAGGTAAACATCTGTGTTGCGAACTTTTTCCGATACATCTTCTCACTTTGCCATGTAGTAATAATAATATGGATATTTTCACAGCTCATACTCCCTTGGATTCCTTGGACAGCATGCTCCCCAGGCCTTATGTGATTATTATTACCGGGAAAAACACAAATCAGTTGGAGAATTTAATGTCATGTTGGCACATTGGCCAAGGGTTAGAGCGGCTGGACGGCAACCAGAAGATCGTGGCTCAAATCCTGGCTATGGCATTGAATTTTTCAGTCTATCTTTCCATACTTTGGCCTACACATGGCTATTGTGAAAGAACAATTAATTTCCGCTACAAACATCAGTTGTTATGTAACAAGGAAAAGGAAGTAAATCTAGAACATTATCTGTGAGCAACTTAAAATGGATGCAACAGTTTTTTCAACAATATTCCAGGTTGCCTTGGGCTTCAAGCCGGGTATAGATATGGAGAACGTCTGCTCCAGAAACATTGGTACATTACATCTATACCAGGAATACTCACGCTGCCAGGAAAGCTACAACTCCTATTAAGATTAGAGGAAATCATGTGTATGATACATCAGATTAAAGAAACAACTTTCTTTCTTTTCTGTTTTTAGATGTATTTTAATGTTATGGTAACCCTAGAATTTGATCGTTTTGCAATTATGTACCAAAACAAATTTTAAATGTGAAACTAGCCTTAGGCTCAACCTACTCTGCATCAACATAAAATGCAGGGTGTATCTGATAAACAAATGTTAACATTTTAAAAGCCTGTAATCACCAAATTAATTTTAATGAAAAATATTTGAATACACTTTATACAACCGTAATTGAACAATTTACACATACTTGGAAGTAATGTGGAAAAGAAAACAAATATTCAACACAACACAACACAAATATTAAAAGAACTGAATTAGAAATAACTTAATAACTATGTTATAACAATGTAGCCAACTTGTATCAAAACTATGTGGCTATTTATGTAATATTTACACAAACATGTCGCTTCTTATAAATAAAGTAGATGAAATGTGAGGTTACATAAAAAAGAACACTCTGTAATATTAGTTAATTTCTAAACAAAGGAATATTCTTCAACAGCAGCAATTTGACAAAAGCATCGCTTCTCATCTCCCTCATCCCGAAAAAAAAAAAAAAAAAAAAAAATTATATATATTTTACACTGCATGAAGTCACTCTTGTTCAATAAATATCTTTCATTTGCTCACTCTTCTCAACAAATTAGGAGTTATACAGTCTTGTCAATGTTCCTAATCAAACAGGATGTTATAAGGTGTACGTGTTCTTGGTCACAGATCCAGCCTTGGCCATCGTGTCTTTGTGAATCTGATAGCAGATCTGGACATTTCGTCCCAGGTTCAAGCGCGCCTTCAACTTTCGTCTGCAACACAAAACATGTTTTACAGTAATCACTTAAAAGGCAACATGATATAGATAGTTAAAAAGATAAATAAATTTAATATCCCACAAAGTGCATTCTAATTTATTATTGAAGATCAGTTTTTATATCTCTGAAGTGCTATCTTCCCTTAAGGCAAAGCATCGCTGCAATCTCATCCCTTTGTTTGTGTGCCACATGCCACAATGTTAAACCACAAATGGCTATTTGTTATTCACCAATTGAGTCATGTCATTTAATTCAATGACATCTTATTTAAATCCTTGCACAGCTGTGCGAGTGCATTGAAATGTTTAAACATTTCTATAAAATCAACCAATATATTTCTTTCCCTAAAATGTATGATGCCAATGTGATGGTGATTTGTATATAAGGGTGCTCAACAGCTCGGTCATCAGCGCCCTTACAAAAACTAAATCATGGCAATAGCCAGACAAATTACTCAAAATCAAAAAGAAATCAAAACAAAATGACCAAATAAATAAGCCCAAATGCAGAAAAAACCAATAAAATACCAAGAGGCATAAAAAAACCTTTTCAATAATTAACTTGCATTGACAAAACAAACTACCTGCCCAGTAGTGGTCGAATCAATTTGTTCCCTTTCTTAGGGGCTGGGCTAGTGCTTTCCACAGATTTATCCTGCCATTTTCTCACTGTCATCTTGGCAATAAGGATAGGATCTTTCCGCTCCACATCAATAGAGGAGGACCGCTTTCCTACTGGTAACTTCAATTCGAATTTCTCAAAACAATTGGAAACTGTGATTGGCGAAGATGAAAGCTGCCAATCTGAGCTCTCTCCGGATGATTCCTCAAAAGATGTTCTCGGAGGTGATGGTCGTGGATTTTTACGCTCATTCTGCTTGGTACTAGCCTTCTTATTCTCCCTGAGGAAGTCAGTTCTTTCAAATGAGCTCTTGAACATTCTGCGCGATGCATTATATATTACTGGTAGACATATTCTTGAGGTAGATGCTTTCTGCAACGTTTTTCATAGGACTAGACCTAGTAGGTGTAGTCACTGTTGTCTGTTGCTTTGGCTGTGATCTGGGTGTAATTGTTCTTCTGGATATTACTGCCCCATTTATGTCGCTAGTTTGTGTTGCGATTTCATGTCTAGATACCGGCATAGTTGCAACTGCATTGTAAGTAACGGTCCTAGGGACAGAAGGCTGACAAATACGTAAGAGTTTCTGGGCTTCCAGGAAGGACACTTTCTCTCTCATCCGGATCTCTTGAATCGCCTTTTCCTTCATTAAACGCGGGCATTGTCTGGCATTAGATGAATGATTACCATTGCAGTTAACACATTTGCAGGTGAAGTACATGCATCATCATCCTTGAATTCCGCACAGTCAATGAAAGTAGCAACTCCATTATGAGAATCACTCGTGTGGCCACAGCGCTGGCATTTATAACATCTCAATGCCTCACTTCAATAGCTTCATACCCTGCCTTAATCCTTTGCAGGAGATCTACCTGATCAAAGATAAGAAACAGGGTACGAATGGGCACCAGTTCACCTTGTTCTTTGCAGTGTACTCAACATACATTTGTCACACCTTGTTCCACAAAGTTTTCCTGAATCTACTCATTCGACATACTGTCCAATGCGCTGGTGTTTACAACACCATGTGAGGAGTTCCGAGTCCTATGCAATTCAACGTGCACCGGATAGCTCGCAAGCATATTGGCTTTCAAAATGTTTGCAGCCTACATCGGTAAAACTGCTCTGACCAGGAGTGCCATTGCAAGATCATATACATGATTTTACAGGACCAGCAATATTATCTAAACCCTTCTGAATAATAAACACATTCACGGTAGTAAATGTTTGACCTTGCTCAGTTCTAAAAATAACCAAATAGCGAGGACCACAAGTCTCAGCTATTTCCTTTCCACTTTTATTAACATTGTTGTTGATTTTATCAGTTCCTATAGTGACAATATCCTCCAACTTTGCAAACGTCTCTGATGGCATGCTCACATCCTGGGCGCCACCCTGGCTTAGGTGAGAGTCCTGGCCTGGACCTTGCTCACCTCAGGGTCTCACGTCCCAATGAATAGGCAGAGGAACTCAATCGCCTTCAGGAGTGTTACAGCTCATGCAATGGACCCTCCCCAGGACTGACCTTTATCAGCAGATACGAACACAGTCCTACATGATAACCAGGAGCTGGGAGTTACGTGTTACCCAGTCAAATCTGCGCTTCCCACTTCGACAACCTGTGCTAGGTTATCTGTCAGATGTGTATTCCGGGAGGTTAGGGTCAAACACGGGTGTGAACTTTGTTTGGGCATTTGGCGTTAGCTCTCTTACCACTCAGAGGCACCCAATCAAGAGATTTGGCTTGGGACCCCGGGATAGCCAATACCATACCTACCGCAATAGGCCCCGGGGGAGCGACACTGCTACCACTGACTAGCCAATAGATAGATATTTTACTCACCATAAATATTGAGAGACAACCTTCATTATTTTCATTATACTAGTACATTATATTAAAAAATGTGATAGGATACCACCATTAAGATTCTTATAAAGATTAACATCTTTCTGGAACAAGACAATTCATGATTTTATTGGGTCTATATTGTAGATGGAACAAGCATATGAAGGTTTCCATGTTTAGGATGTATACACATAATCAAATTAACAATTCTAAGAGCATTGGCCATAACATATGTAAGCCAGAAAGACAATTAGCTCCATACAATTAAACTAACAGTTTCCACTTTCCTTTGCTAACATTTTTTCAATTTTTTTAAATTAGGATTTAAAAAGGCAATTAATTAGTAATTATACAAATTTACTAAATTATGTTGAACTACTAATTTAAGATTGTTAATAAATAATATATGCTCAAAATTGAAAATGACATTCAAAACTTACTGAAGAGAGTGAGAGCATATATTTGTGACATAAATGCTCTAAGCTGATTATGAAGTTGCCAATTAAAATTTACTTAATATAATTTAGAGTTGAACTATTATGTGTTTCAAATGGGATGATGTTTGTCCTTGAGTGCTACTAGACAAGCAACCAACTGGAGTCTTGCGGAACTGTTGTATGGCATTCCTCCTAAGTGGTGTGTGACGAGCCCAACCTAATCAATCTCTAATAAATACCATTCGCGCTAAGACAAAAATTAAATTTTGCAAAAACTGATCCACGAGGAAAGTAGAAAGTCATGTATCTAACAAAACCGCAAAGACCTCATATTTTTAGCTCAAATAATTTTCCTAATACAAATAAATAAAGCACTGTTATAATAATAATAATAATAATAATAATAATAATAATAATAATAATAATAATAAAAAAGGATTTTATTGTCATTAAGCTAAGTATAGCAATAGACAACGTCAAAAAATATTTACAATAATATATACAATGATAAGGTATAAAATAATAAACATGGTATTTACAGTGAGATACAGCTAATTATGGTAATAAAAGACACACACATTGCATCTAATATATATATGAAATGCCTCCGATTACTCTTACTTAAAACTATTACAGTTAAGCATAGATGCATATTGGTCATTCAGTAAAAGAGTTTAAAACCACTTGTATATGTGTATCAGTGCAAATCATGAATCATTACAGATTGTAATTGAATTAAGGCAAACATTTCCTACAGCTTTTAAAATAAGTGTAGTGTTTTAGGGCCCGTCGACAACAAGGTCATTTGGGCCTACAGCTTTTAAGATATATTTTCAAAGTATTCTTGTACAGAATAATAGGGATTGGCTAGCAATTTGTCTCTGAGTCTACATTTAAAAGCTGTGTATGGTAAATGAATTAAGTCAGCTGGTAATGTGTTGACTAACACTTCAAAACTCTTGTGCGATTTCGACAATCTATGATATGGTGTATTGATTAGGTTGTTATTCCTTGTATTATAATTGTGAATATCTTGCCTAAATTGGTAGTCGGCTAAATTATTCTTTAGATGTAATAGGACAGTATAAATGTACAAGTTTACAATGGTCATTATTCTTAATTTAATAAAGAGAGGCTTACAGTGTCCTAATTTGTCTGAATGTATTAATATGTGCACAATCTTTTTCTGCAATAAGAGGATTTTGTTGATATGGCTAATGTTACCCCGCAGTAAGATATCGTATGCAATAATACTGTGAAATAAAGTGAAATACACTGATCCGATATATGTGTCGGGTACAAAATGTTTTTAAGTTTCTTATAAGATATATTACTCTTGAAAGCTTGGCAGTAATGCAGTTAATATGAGGCTTCCATGACAGTTTACTGTCCAACACTACATCCAGAAATTTTACTTCATTTGCAACATTTGATTCTGGGAATTCTCCTAATGCTGTGTTTGTTTTCATTCAGCAAGAAACCATTAGCTCTAAACCAGAGATCTGCATGCAGCAGGGCATCTTCTACTATGGTTTTGATAGTCAGAGCTGGTACTGAGCAAAGTGGTGTCATCTGCATATAGTATTGTGTGTGTATTTACAAAGGAAGGGAAATCATTAATCATCAATGCAAATAATAAAGGCCCGAGAATGGAACCCTGGGGAAACCCGCATTTTAGTTCAGTCATTCTAGATCACTCACCTCCAATACAGACAATTTGTTGTCGATTCATTAAGTACGAATGAAAAAGTTTGAGTGCAGTGTCGCCTAAATCATAAAATTTAAGTTTGGTTAAAAGATGTGCATGGTTCACACAATCAAACGCTTTGCTCAGATTACAGAAGGTAGCCTGAGCTATGTTTTTTGTTTCAAACGCACAGAGGATATTTTTTACAAGGGAGACAATTGCATCTACAGTCGACTTGCCTTTTCTGAAACCATATTGTACCCCACTTATTATATTTTCTTCCTCTAAGTAAGCACAAAGCTGAATATACATGATTGTTTCCAACAGTGTTGAAATTATTGGTACTAATGGTATAGGACGGTAACTGGATGTACTGTTTCTATCTCCCTTTTTATAAATGGGCACAACCCTTGACAGTTTCAATTTACTGGAAAAAATGCTTTCTAAAATACATTTGTTTAGACAAGACGTAAGTGGATACAACACACATTCTATTACTTTTTTAACCCTTTCACCGATATGGACGTCATATGACATCCAAGTTAAAATGCCCCAAACTGATATGGTCCTGTATAGACATCCTGCGCATAAATGCATTTGATGTTCATTTAATGCCAATTATTTTAATCTTCCTATTTTACAATAAATTTAAATTAGTTCTATATGGGATGTAAACATACCCTTAAAGTATCGAGATTTAACTGTATTGGAACACCACAGTGAAGCGAAAAATTATTAAATTTTAGATGAGTCGTATTTTTTACACATCTGCTTCACTTTCGTAAAGTGAAGCAGATGTGTAAAAAATACGACTCATCTAAAATTTAATAATACCCTTAAAGGTTTCTTTTTGAATTGTACACCTTCAAACTGGGATAAACACCCAAGAGCACATCTGCAGATTCACACCAAATAATATTGGTTTCCTTGCGAACTTCTTTTTTCAACACACTAGACATTTTCGAAACGGTTGCGACTTTTTTGGTTGTGGGTGATATGCTTTTAGGAAAGTGTTTTTTCTCTCAAGTATGAGGGGTGATGTCGTGGTAAATTTCTTACCCCTTACCTCTCAGTATTATAATACTCAATTAGGTTACGAGCTATTTATATGCGCTAGTACAGGTAGATGAATGCCTTGCATGAATTTACAGCTCTGAAAATTACTAAACAATTGTGCATGGTTACATCCAGTGGTATAAAAATACTTTTTTTACCATTTAACTGTTTTTGGTAAAGAGGGATAGCTAGTAATAGCTGATCCACATCACCCATATTTGACCTGCCACTTCCCCCAAACAATGGAGTAGCTAACATGCGATCTGTAGACCAGTATATGTCATTGCTAACTATATCCTAAACTTTTCCTTCATAAGTGTTCGGAAGCTTTCACGGCCGGAGTCAGAATTAACATAAGAGATTTCTTCTGGGCTATTAGAACTATTTTCAAGCCCACTAGGCAGATTAATTCGTTATTATGCTCATCCAAAGACCCCAGGGACCCTCTCGTTTCAGCCGGCGTCTACCGTATTCCTTGTTCCTGCGGTGCTGTATACGTCGGTACCACACAACACAGTTTCAACACCCAGCTTTCAGAACACAAGCGCAACTGCTGTCTGGGACAATGAGACAAGTCTGCGGTCGCGGAAAATGCCATTTGGGCCAATGGAGAACATATTATCCAGTATGAGGAGACGAAGGTGCTTTCTTCTACACCATACTACCACGCCAGACTACAACGCGAAGCTATTGAAATCTACAAACACCCCAATAATTTCAACAGAAAGGGAGAGGCTCTTAAACTGAACATCTGGCATCCGATACTGGAACGGCTAAAACAAAACCTAAGGCAGAAAAATCACGCGAACCAATTAACTATCAGTACAGGGAAACCCCACCCACTGAGGACACACCTCCTGCTCCAGCCGAACCAATCCAGTACGTCCAACCAGGATATAAATACGACACCTCTAGCGAGCGTCTCAGTTGTGCCTGAACCTTCACCTAGAAGATTAAGACCACGCCACTGATGATGTCCACCGCAGGGATGGACGAAACGTATGGAAAGCTTAACTCCATCAGACCACGGCTCCAAAGCCCGGAAGAAATCTCTTATGTTAATTTTTCCTTCATAATCGCACAACAAATATTCCAGATTTTCTACAGTAATATCAGAAGCCTGTATACATCATATGCAAGGTAATTTATTTGCTACATTATGGGGATAAGCCATGGTTAACATTGAAATTTAACAATTTCAAATGTGTCATTCATTTAGCTCTTGATAGCTATAAGAAATCACTCTGAACACAGAGTATAAATAACTAAAATACAGAGCGAAAACAGCTGTATAAGGCTACCAGAAACCTTGGTTGAGAAACACTAATAACAGATGCTGAAAGAGTTTCCTTTTCAGTGTAATGCAACATATACTTGTATGACTATCGCTTGGTATAGCATAAATAAACTGAACTTGAATCGGAGAAGTCGCTTGCATAGCTAAACATACATACATTGGTTCGTATACACACAAAACAAAATGATTCAAATATTAGGTGCATTCGGCACAAATAATGGCTTTTGCTACAGTGAAACAAAGTAGTGAAATTTCGATGATTTATTAATGTAGTCTCTACTTTATTGTTACTGTAGATGTATACTGCCTTTAATGGGTTTTAAACCAGTTTTTGTTTCCTTTAAATAACTTAATAAATACGGAAGATACGGAATTGTATTTATGATGCATTTTTACAGTATTTAACAATTTAAATGTCTTGTTCTGTTTATTGGGTGTCTGTTTCAGGCCCCTGAAGGGTTTAAATGGCCATCGGCGAAGCGGTTAAGCAGATTATTAGATAAACCATAAATGTCCGCACTGTCTGATGACTTTAAACGGATAACGGTAATCAATACAGTCTCAGGGGTCACTTAATGAAAAGCAAAGCTACCTTGCTTATGTGTTCACAGTGTTCGATAAGTTCTAATACGGATTCCTTTGGTTCAGTTATGTTATGTCCGATTTCTTCCACTGATCTTACAAAAAAATAATTTAGATCATTAGGAGTTAAGCCGATAACATCCCTAGTGTCACTTTTTGCTATAGAATTTATCAAATTCCAGGCCTGTTTGCATTTATTGTTAGAAGCTTCAATGCTTTTAAGGTTGTGCAGTTTCTTGGTTTGATTTATTGCTTGTTTGTACTCCTTTCGTATCTCCATATAGGAAGACTTAGCCCTATCTGATTTGTCCCTCCTATATATATCTAAATGAATCATCACTTTTTGTTTCATACTTGCTAGGTGGGGGGTATACCAGTTATTCGTATCCTCTTTTGAAGCCTTATTTCTGGTAACATAGCAACGTAAGCATTGTAATGGATATCATTATTGATTGGCATATATGCATATATCTATATTTGTAATTACTCAGAACTGAAACATAAATGACATGACGTGATAAATGAATTACTTTGAATAAGCCAAGGTGGTTGTTAAATTTGAGTGAGAACAAACATACACTTATTAATTTTTAGATGAGTCGTATTTATTACACATCTGCTTCACTTCGTACCTATTTTGAGGACATGTCCTCAAAATAGGTACGAAAGTGAAGCAGATGTGTAATAAATACGACTCATCTAAAAATTAATAATTATTTCGCTTCACTGTGGTGTTCCAATACAGTTAAATCTCGAAACATACAGTTCTTGCTGGCTTGCAGAATGGTACATCGGCAGAACATGACTTGTCACACTATATGTTTATGAATCACACGTAATCTCTATTTACTCTAGAGAGTTCAAAGCAGTATTATTCAGTTGTAAAACCAGGGAAAGTGTTTCAGCTGGATCAGCTTGCAATTGAAATGAGACACGAGTATTATAAACCACCTTCCCCCTTACCATTACCAGAACAATCCAATTCAGTTAATGTGGGCTTAAATTATGTTACAAACAGAAATAATACTTTTTAACTGACACTGAACGACTTATTCACCAAGAAATTGACAAGGTTGAACAAGACTGGGAAAACTGCAGGAGACATTAAGATAAACTACAAAAACACTGCTTTTGGAAAGAAATAGGACGTGACGAGATTTTGGAGCCTATCATTATAAACTTGCAACACTCAGACGATGAAGAAAATGACTATGACGAACTGTCTCTTAACGGAAGTGACATTCATAGTTATAAGGATGCACCACTTGCAGTAGGATTAGAAAAGTAGGTAATTCATAAACCATAATTATTTTTTTAAACTAAATATTGTCGCGGCAACGGGCATAAAAGTTTCAGTGCAAATAGATAAAAGATGGAGTGTTTCACGGTAATAAAGAACTTGCATAAGCAGTTAAAGATAGCGCGAGATACAGGTCTATCGAAACAAACTGAGATAAATGGACATTTCTGGTGATGTCTTGGTTGATAGAGATTATTCGGTTTCTTTACTGTTTCGGAAATATCTAGAATTTATCAATGAGGTATTTAACCCTTTCACCGACATGGACGTCATATGACGTCCAAGTTAAAATGCCCCAAACCGATATGGACGTGTATAGACGTCCTGCGCATACATGCATTTAATGCTCATTTAACGCCAATTATTTTAATCTTGCTGTTTTACAATAAATTTAAATTAGTTCTATAAGGAATGTAAACGTATCCTTAAAGGTTTCTTTTTGAATTGTACACCTCCAAACCTGGATAAACACCCAAGGGCACATCTGCAGATTCACACCAAATAATATTGGTTTCCTTGCGAACTTCTTTTTCGCAACACACTACACATTTTCGAAATGGTTACAAGTTTTTTGGGTGTGGGTGGTATACTTTTAGGAAAGTGTTTTCTCTCAAGTATGAGGGATGATGTGGTGAATTTTGCTACCCCCTAGTATAAAGAGGCCTCTGAGTATTATAATTATTCAATTAGGTTACAAGCTCTTTATACGCGCAAGTACAGGTAGATGAATGTCTTTTACAGCTCTGAAAATTACTAAACAACTGTGCATAGTTACATCCAGTGGTATAAAAATACTTTTTTTTTTACCATTTAACTGTTTTCCGTAAAGAGGGATAGCTGGTAATAGCTGATCCGTATCACCCATATTTGACCCGCCATTTCCCCAAACAATGGAGTAGCTAACATGCCAGCTGTAGACCAGTACACGTCACTGCTACGTATGTCCTAAAGATCTCCTTCATAATCGTACAACAAATCTTCCAGATTTTCTACAGTAATATCAGAAGCCTGTACACATCATACCCAAGCTAATTTATTTGCTACATTACCGGGATAAGCCATGGTTAACATTGAAATTTAACAATTTCAAATGTGCCATACATTTAGCTCTTGATAGCTACAAGAAATCACTCTGAACACAGAGAGAGTATAAATAACTGAAATACAGAGCGAAAACTGCTGCATAAGGCTACTAGAAACCTTGGTTGAGAAACACTGTAATAACAGATGCTGACAGAGTTTTCATTCCAGTGTGTGTGTGTGACGCAACATATTCTCGTCATATTATCGCTTGGCATAGCATAAATAAACTAAACTTGAACCTGAGAAGTCGCTTGCGTAGCTATACATACATACTATGGCTCGTATACACACAAAACAAAATGATTCACATATTAGGCGCGTTATTTCTACAGAAATAAGAAACATTTGGAATATCTGCAATTTGGACTTTTAATTCTAAGAACTCACAAAGTCACAATATTTAAAACATGTGTGTGTCCATGTTGCAATTTGATTTGAACAACTGCATTATTATAAAGCTTTGGAAAATTCAGTTTGCATTCTCTTACGTTTAGATGCCCAAGTGTGCAAGAGGGAAATATAGAAAGAGTGGGGGTAACAAGGTGGCAATGCTGAAGGCTCTAACGCTTTTGATGCACTACAAGCCAAAACTCTTCCCATTGGAAACACATAATAGTACTCCATCCTCCATTTATTGCTAGTGTTTACCTATAACACATTTTGTTAGGACCTTCCTAACATCCTCAGCTGATGTCAAGTATTAACATATTTCAATAGGATACAAGCAGACCTAGAGGATGCGAGTATTCTTTATATTTCTCCCTTTACAAAATCAGTAAACGTTCCCGTAAACCAGTGTATTGCTAATATGCCTCAAGTCAACCGATTTGTACAACAGTAGAGATGATAAAATGGTCTTTTAGGCACCACAAAACCTGTTTCATACCTGTACACTTTACATCACATGTGAAGATGTTTCATTTTTGTTTCAAGGTAACATATATGAGTAGGCTTACTGAAACTGATCACATTTTTTTTTTTTTTTTTAAATGATTCACATTACGAGATTTCACCAGACCAGTATGCAGCCTTAACAGTTTGATGGCCAAGCACTTTCAACTTTCAACACAGCAGAATTTAACAGAAAGAGATTATCTACAGAATACCAGAAAACAATGGTTTCAAAAAATAAACAAAAACAGTACACAAAAAAATCTGAGTCAGAAAAGTTAAGACAATACAACAAAACACCAAACTATATACAAAGTTTACATACCATACCAAAGCCCATATCCAGTTCCAGAAAATACTCAAACAGCATAAATCAATTATGAATGATTGGAGAAATTTCCTAATAGTGACATCCAAATCAATTGAGGGGGGAAAAAATGTCCGACAATATTCAGACCTTCGAGGTTGAAAATGGAAGCAATAGCTTCTGAAAGTAGTCCCTTAATAATGTAAGGTAAGTGATGTAATGTTAAAAACTGACAACAAATAGTTTTTTCACGCATAAATCAATGTAGCACCCTGAAGCTCATACTCCTTCCAAAACATTCTATATTCTGAATTAAAAGACGCCAAAACAGTAATAGAAAAATCAGGGATATACCAATTTGCTGATCAAAATTTACATTTGTAAAACAAAGAGGAAACTGAAATCAAGGGCAAAGGAGCACTTAAGGAATTTAAAGTAGCAGTGCACATTTGGCTACACTTTCAAAAAGCACCCTTAAATTCAAAACAGCCTAGGGAAATAAGCTGACTTTTCAACTCAACTAACAATCTCAGCAAAAAAACTCTTCATAATTGAGTTTGATTTATGAGTCACTATGTTTACACTCAAACTTCACTTGCTTGTTGTTGTATAATTGAAACGTTTTCAAGATCATTCGATCTCATCCTCAGCTGTTTGGTGACTAAATGAATTTTCTTCTTCTTCCACTACTACGGATCTCCGATCGCTCTGCCATCTGGTGTTAGGGGCACTAAATTTTAATACTTCATTTAATGCCGGGATTTCAAAATTTATAACTTTATCACGGTTTTTGTTTATGAATATTTTTTCCCAAATATCCAGTTCTATGGGTGTACTTAAAGATTTTAACAGTTTAATGTTGTGGCAAATGTGGTTTTCTGTCCAAAAATGGTGTGAAACTGCAGACTTTTCTGCTTGTTTCAACTTAATGTTCCTCTGGTGTTCTTTTTGCCTGGTTAACAACAAATCTTCAAAAGACTAAACTTAAAACTAGCACTCCAAAACAAATTCAGTCTGAGGAACCTGCTAAATAAACCACTAAAAAAAATACAATCCCCAACAATTTGAAATCAGGAATTTATCAGATTAATTGTGAAACCTGTGAAAAAAGCTACATGGGAAAAACTAAGTGAAACTTGTTAACCAGGCAAAAAGAACACCAGAGGAACATTAAGTTGAAACAAACAGAAAAATCTGCAGTTTCACACCATTTTTAGACAGAAAACTACAACATTGGCCACAACATTAAACTGTTAAAATGTTTAAGTACATCTATAGAATTGGATATTTGGGGAAAAAATATTCATAAACAAAACCGTGATAAAGTTATAAATTTTGAAATCTCGGCATTAAATGAAGTATTAAAACTTAGTGCCCCTAACACCAGATGGCAGAGTGATCGGAGCTCCGTAGTAGTGGAAGAAGAGGAAGGTTCATTTAGTCACCAAACAGCTGAGGATGAGATCGAATGATCTTTAAAACGTTTCAATTATACAACAAGTAAGTGAAATTTGAGTGTAAACATAGTGACTCATAAATCAAACTAAAATATGAAGAATACTTCACTGTTAATAATGCTTCTGCTTTTAATATTTAAAAAAACTCTTATTCACATATGCTACGTTTAAGTTGTTTATACATCATTCTACATGTTCAGTTTGTTTGTACAAATCCAAGATTTATAACAAAATTTAGATAAAGATGTTGCCTCACCCAATTTCCAAAACACTTTCTTGTTTGCCAGCATCCGCTGTCCATACGCCAATCTTGTCTCCTTTGCCTCTCACGTTGACTACTGCGCCACAGAGGTCTTCACTGTACTCGTCGAAGGCTTCCCCAATCAAACATAAGAGCTGACAAAACATACCATTATTGGTTAAATCTACATCTTTTCTTGCAGTCTTCACTTTAATTCTACTGAAATGGAATACTTACTACTTCAAGCCAAAATTTATCCAAATCATTGTTTCTTTGTTTTTTGTCTAAACTGATCAACCAGCGACCCCCTCTCTTGTTGGCATCATCCTCCCACATTGGGCAGATTCCCTCTTTAAAAAGTGAGTAGTCACTACCTTGACGCAGCTCACTTGCCATTTTTATATGATTATATATGCTGAAAATAAAAGATAAAGGTTAAAAGCATTTATACCTCAATCAAAGCAAATCTGTTTTAAATGAAAACATAATTTCATGAATTCAAAAGTAGACACAAAACACCAATTTTAACACATAGAAATAGGATACCTGGCAAACCTGATTTGCATATGATTCATTTAGAGGTATTCTGTTCTGCTATATTACGATTACTTTACAATCAAGCTAAGCTTTGGTCTCTTATACATGTTTGGAGCAATTTAGTAACAGTGACGTCCAAATTAACTGTCGGACCTTTGAGATTGAGAATGGCAGACCCAGCTTCTTAAACTAGTTCCTCAAAAAATAAAAAGGTAAGCGACAGAATGTTAAAAACTCACTACAAATAGCTTTCAGGACTCTAGTTGTAACCAGCCAGAACTCAATTCTCTGAAGATACTTTATCATCAGCTGGACACAGCCTTCAAGCCCAGAAACCATGTTCTACTGGATTAATGCAGGCCATGAAAGCCTAAGCATGTTCATTACAAATAGTTTTTTCAATTAAAAGTCTCTTCTTCTCGACCTATGCCTCTCATAATAAACTTCCTGTCAATATTCCTTTTTTTATTAATTACTATGTGCACATGTTTTCTTGGGTGCAGGTTTTATGGTGTGCTGCAGAGAGGGAGGAAAAGAGAGCTAACACATGCACATTTCTGCAATATCGTCAACCAAATCATGGGTAAGATAAGCAAAAATATGCACTGAAGCTGTGAGATGAGTGGACAAACAAATTGAACTCCATCCATATATTTACTATGTTATGAAACACATAAAAGCAGAAAAAAATATTGACAGCTATAAACATTCACTTGTTCGCTTTGTAATTTGCTTTCTGAATAAGGAGCATTCACTTTCATCGCTGGTATCCTCTGATTTGTTGATTATTTCATCAATTATATTTTCCTGTTAATTATAGATGAGTCGTATTTATTACACATCGGCTTCACTTATGTACCTATTTTGAGGACATGTTTCGCAAACCATCGTTTGCATCTTTGGCTCTTATGCGACTGAAGCTTGATCCAGTGGTATGGGTAATTCTGGAGTTGCTGCTGCCATCTGTGGATTTAGTGATGAACTTAAATGTGGGATTCTCTTCTGGCGGGATTTCAAAGTTCATTAGTTGGTTTTTATGTTTTTCTATGTATATTCTCTCCCATATGACGAGTTCACTATGTTTTTGTATGTATTTTAGTAATTTGGTGCTATCTTCAATTTCATGATTTTCAGACCAGAAATAAGCTGCTATTGCGGACTTATCAATATTTTTGTATCGTAAGTGCCTGAAGTGTTCTTTCTTTCTAGTGCCTATGTTTCTTTTTGTCCTCCCTATGTAAATTTTTTCACCGTCTTTACACTTAATCTTGTAAATGCCTGACATGTTGTAATTGCTTTTTGGTGCCAATGTTATATTGTATTTCTTGAATATTTTTGGAACTTTTTAGTGGCCCAGGGGTGGTAAGTAAGTTTAGCAAATCTAATTTCTTGTTTTATTGGTGTGAGAGCTGTGATCTGTTTTAATCTCTTTTGAAGTTTGAATGATTTTAGTTTTTTTATCTACAAGGTTTTTACCATATCCATTTTTAATTGCAGTTTTTAAGATTTGATGGTATTCTTTTTAATATTCTTGCTGGCTGAGGGGTAGATTTACTAATCTGTGTGTGAGACTGTTGATGGTGGCATGTTTGTGTGGAATTGGGTTGAAACTATTTGCTTTGACGTAATTATCTGTGTGTGTTGCTTTTCTATGAATACCAAATTCTAGTTTTTCATTGCTTTTTGTGATTTAAAAGTCCTCTTCAGTTTCTACTGTGAATTGTATGTCGGGTTCTTGCAGGTTGAGTAGTTTCAAAGCATCATCTATTTGTTTGCAGTGCACTATTGCAAAGATGTCGTCTACGTATCTGTACCATGTTTTAAAAATATGAGGGAAGAAGGCTTTAGTTATATGTGTTTCGAAAAAGCTCATGTATAAATTGGCCAAAAATGGTGATAGCGGGCTTCCCATAGCTAGTCCTGAAATTTGTTTATAATACTTTCCATCGAAAACAAAATAATTTTGATGTATACATATTTCAGTCATTGCCAAATATTCTTCTATTGCATTGGCATCTAGGTTAATAGAAGTTAGCCATTTCTTAAGTTGAATCAAAAGTTTGTCCATTGGAATGCTAGGGAAGAGGGAGCGGATATCAAAGGATACTAAAGTGTCATGAGAGTTTAGTTAAAGATTTTGAATTTTTTCTACCAGGTCTAAAGAGTTTTTTATGCTCAGAGTATTGAATTGTGGAAAGGAATGAAATTTTTTGGACAGCCATTTTGCCAGAAGGAAAGTAGGAGTGTTGACATTATTTACAATGGCTCTCATGGGTATGTTGGGTTTGTGTATAACACAAACTCTTTAGACCTGGTAGAAAAAATTCAAAATCTTTAACTAAACCCTCATGACACTTTAGTATCCTTTGATGTCCGCTCCCTCTTCCCTAGCATTCCAGTACACAAACTTTTGATTCAACTTAAGAAATGGCTAACTTCTATTAACCTAGATGCCAATGCAATAGAAGAATATTTGGTAATGACTGAAATATGTATACATCAAAATTATTTTGTTTTCGATGGAAAGTATTATAAACAAATTTCAGGACTAGCTATGGGAAGCCCGCTATCACCATTTTTGGCCAATCTATACATGAGCTTTTTCGAAACACATATAACTAAAGCCTTCTTCCCTCATATTTTTAAAACATGGTACAGATACGTTGACATCTTTGCAATAGTGCACTGCAAAGAAATAGATGATGCTTTGAAACTACTCAACCTGCAAGAACCCAGCATACAATTCACAGTAGAAACTGAAGAGGACTTTTAAATCACAAAAAGCAATGAAAAACTAGAATTTGGTATTCACAGAAAAGCAACACACACAGATAATTACATCAAAGCAAATAGTTTCAACCCAATTACACACAAACATGCCACCATCAACAGTTTCACACACAGATTAGTAAATCTACCCCTCAGCCAGCAAGAATATCAAATCTTAAAAACTGCAATTAAAAATGGATATGGAAAAAACCTTGTAGATAAAAAACTAAAATCATTCAAACTTCAAGAGAGATTAAAACAGATCACAGCTCTCACACCAATAAAACAAGAAATTAGATTTGCTACATTTACTTACCACCCCGGGGCCACAAAAAAGTTTCAAAAATATTCAAGAAATACAATAAAACATTGGCACCAAAAAACAATTACAACATTAAAAACCTAGTACAAAAGTGAATTGAGAAGATATTGACACATTGCTTCACTCACACTGTTTATTCACAGGACATGTTTCAAGAGCTCTTGCTCCTATCATCAGCTGATACTCGACTAGTGCAAGTTGTAGTGGTTTCCTCTTTCTCCGTTTTGTCAATAGATGGCGTGATGTACTTGTCAAAGATGTCCGGTGGTGGAGTTTCAAAATTCATGACTATGACGATTTTTGTTGATGAAGATTTTTTACCATACGGAAAGGTCTATGGGGTGATTAACATATTTTATTAGAGATGTTTCCAAGTTGATGTCATGTCTAGTATTCAAAAAATGAAAAGCCACTGCTGATTTTTCTGTTTCACCATTTTTAATGTTTCTTAGATGTTCTTTAGTTCTGATGTTAATATTTCTTTTTGTTTGCCCTAAAATTTATATAGGAAAAACAAAAAGAAATATTGACATCAAAACTAAAGAACATATAAGAAACATTAAAAATGGTGAAACAGAAAAATCAGCAGTGGTTTTTCATTTTTTGAATACTAGACATGATATCAACTTGGAAACATCTTTAATAAAATACGTTAATCACCCCATAGACCTTTCCATATGGGAAAAAATATTCATTAACAAAAATCGTCATAGAGTCATGAATTTTGAAACTCCACCACCGGACATCTTTGACAAGTACATCATGCCATCTATCAGATCTGATATAGAGAAAGAGGAAACCACTACTATTTGCACTAGTCATGTTCCAGGCAAAAGCTCTTGAAACATGTCCTGTGAAAAAACGGTGTGAGTGAAGCAGTGTGTCAATATCTTCTCGATTCACTTTTATGCTAAGACACTGACAGTTTACTCCATTCCTCTTGCAACCTCTCCTTCAATTGTTGAAGTGAGTTAATTGGGTCTTCTGCATGGTCTTCTCCAGTTTGTCCTATACTGGTTCTATAGAATTAAGATCCAGAGATTGAGGGGGTGGATGCAATACGTGAAGTAACCACAGCTGCACAACTTGGGATGTATGCTGAACAAAAAGGTGCTCAAAATAACCATAATTTCTGTACTTGGTTTCAAATTTTGCAGCAATGTTTGAAGATAGAGGTGCTTTCCTACTCCACTAGTAGAAATACAGCCCCATACCATTGTACTCCCTCCACTGTGTTTAACTGTGCCTTGCTCCACACAATCACCCTGCCATCGGAACCAGCAAGGTTGTATTTAGTTTCATCAAAGAAACCAGTTGGCAGTCTTGGTAATAAACTCCTTTATGAATTTCAATCTCTTCCTTTTATTTTTAATGCAGATATATATTCTTCTGGCTATGCGACCATTAAAATCGTCTGTTCTCATCACTCTTATCGTTTCAGGGCTGTTAGTCCCAGTTCTTCATGAATCTCGGCACAAATTGCAGGGGCACTTAAATGGGGATTCCTTTTACCTTTCGCATTATATAAGTCTCGTCCATATTGGAAAGTTTTTTTTTTTTTTTTTTGGTCGCCCTGGCTTAGCTTGAGATTCAATTCTGTCTTCATATTTGTATAATGAATTATGTCACACACTGTACTTTTGCTAAGATTAACAATCCGTGCTAATTCCCGGTATGTTTTATGCTTTTCATTATGAAGAACTACTAGCTGTCTCTGTTCAAAGGTACTGTGCTTACCTCTAGGCCCCATATTATGTTCTTATATTCTTGGTGCACAGATGAGGTACCTACTGCTTCTAGGATGCTGTATTCCCTACTGACTGTTCCACATACTCGGTTGTAGCCCATTTGTTTTGTCCGATTATTTTTTTGTGGTAAAATAATGATTTAAGTTAAGTTTAATGGGGAAGCTCTTAGTTTAGCCAAATTTTCAACCATTAGAATACACATTCATGACAAATGAGCTTTGCTTAACAGATGGAGTATCATGAAATGGGCTAAATTAATATATTCTGCTTTCTATAATGCTTCATGGTGAAAAGCACAGTCTGTCCGATTACTTATGGGAGTCATTTTTTTTATTTTTATTAACAATAACAAGGAGTTATAAAGAGAGATTTGAGAGTGGAGTTTGGGATGGCAGTTATACATTCTGCCTATTATGGAGTTCTGCATTAGCACCTCCGTCATTATCGTCATCATATGCTGCCACACAGTGTGCGGGAGCGCGTAGGGGTTGGTTTCCTTAGCCATGACCCTGACCGAGGTCCTGAGCATGGCATGAAGGGGATTGGACGTACATTGTTTTGGTGCTAGAGTGTAGTTTTTGTTTTGTTTTTATTGCTGGGAGCTGTTGAGTCCGTGTAGTCTCCGTACGCGTTCGCGTAGAGAGACATTAAAGTTGTCCACCTGGGCTTGTATATGCTGCTCAACCATGCTGCTGAGCTGTTGGTTGAGGTCTAGAAGCTGGTCTAGTTTGGTGCCTGTATGTGAATGACTCTCCTCCAAGCGTGAAAGCTTGCGCTTCACAGAGGATGACTGGTCACTGCTGCTGAGTTGCTGAAGCTGTTGTTGGAGAAAGTGTAGTTGGGTCTGGAGGTCAGTTGTGGTGTCGGCAGAGCGCTGGGCGATTGCTGTTAACTTCATGAGTTGTTCGGTCTGTTCTGAGTGGCGTCCTGCAATGCTTGTGGTGATTGTTTCTTCTAGTTGGCCCAGACGTTGAGCAATGTTGAGCTCCTCGGTGTGGAGGTCATGGATGTCCTCTCTGGAGGACTGTACGGCTGCGATGGCGTTCTCAAGCGAGGCAAGACGGGCTCCAATGGTCTGTACCTCTCTCCGAAGATCCTGCAGGGCTTCCCTCAGGAATTCTTCGGGAAAGAAGGCAGCTGCTGCTACGGTAGATGGTAAGCGTGGAACATCTTCCTCTCTGGTCATTGATGTGCTGCGTTGAACTTGAAGCCTCGTTCTGGGGTAGCAAGGGCACTGTGCCTGACCTGTAATATGGCCTAGACCATTGCAGGTGGCACAATATCTGCGTCGTGCTGTAGATCATGCTTCCTGCATTCGGCGGTGAGGCACTGTGTCCCGCAGTAGTGGCATCTAGGTGGAGCGGTGCAGGTGGAGGCACAGTGGCCATAGCTGCAGCATCGCCAACAGGGGACGTGTCGCTCTAACTTGCTAGCCTCGACTCTGAGACAGTGCCCTAATAAGGGCAGTCCCGTCCTCAAGGCAACATCCTTCTCCGCGCTGTCGGCTAGATGCAGGCACACTAGTGTGGTGGTGCAGACTCTCGTAATTATCCGGTTGGCTTTCCAGGCAGAGGGCCACCTCTGTTTTGCGGCGGAGAGAACAAATCTGCACGGGAGATCACGGGGTACCCCGCTGATGACAACGGTGTAGGCTCCTGTGGAAGTGGCTGGCGCTGGAGAGGAGTGCAGAGATCTTGTTGGTGTCTGTTGTGCTGCAGCAGCACAGGAAAGCCGCTGATCAGTTGCGTTTGGCAGCTGCGGTGGCTGTACTTCTGCAGGTGAAGTATCTGCAGGTGAACTAACTGCGAACTGCAGTTCAGGTGCTGCTTCCCCCGGTGGTTGTCTGGACGCTTGGCGGGTTTCCGGCATGGTAGGGGAAGCGGGTCAAGCTGCCCAAAACTTCCCCGGCAGCTCCGCAGGAGGTTCCCTGTCGTCTGCGGGTACCGGCAGCGAGGCAAGAGATGGCGCCCAAGAGCAAGCTGGCGAGGGCTGCGGTGAAGGTGGCTTCACTGCCTGGCTCTGCTTCCGTGTTGCAGCCTTCTTCTTCTTCTTCTTCATGTTGCTTGTGCTGGAGCTGCTGCCGAGAGTGGCCTCATCAAATTTCCCCCTTATGGGAGTCACTGTACATTCTAACTGCCTAGGCAGCTGGCACAGACCTGGTAGAAAACAGAATGATTCAGAGGTCAGTGTGGTCAGACTGTAGAAAATGTGACTACTTAATTGGATGTTCAATCTCTCTAAATTTGAGCTTCTTGAGCAGTTGATTTTCAATTTTAAGACCTGTTTCCAAGAGAAACTGAACTGAAATGCGGCATCACAGTTAAGCATGCTCCTCTCAAAGGAAATGACCAGATCCTCCTTAACTCTCTGCTCCCAGTAACAGCTGTATTTTGCCATAATAGTTGTCTCCCGAAAGTTGGTTCTGTGGGCCATATCAAAGCTATACTCTGCCAGTCTTAGACTTTTCAGGTTCTTTGACCAATATATAGTGTCTCACACTCACACGGAATGGAGTATACCCCAGAAGTTTTCCCTTCACCACTCTCAACAGGTGTTTAGGTTTGTGATGTTATGCCAGCAGACCACGGCAAAACAGCCTGGAGATAATTCTTTGTGATACTGACTCCAATCGTGAAAGCTTACGTTCTCTCATCCTGATATTTTTTGGCGAGAATTGTATTTGGCTTGAAGCCTGTGAGCATCTAGAATTCATTTGTTGTCAGGAAAGCTTCAGACCTTATTTTTTATATTACTTTAGTTTATATATTAATGTTTGAGATTGAGTTTGAAAGAAACATGTCTTAATGAATGCCCAAACAAACTTTAGTCTCACTGTTGTATGTTTAAATTTGAGAGCAAGGAACGCTGGTGTTTTTCAGGCTTTTCTTATGTGTAGAGACAGGTTTTTTTGTACAACTATGATCAGAAAATAAATTTTGTCTAATTTTAAGATTGGCAGCTGTAAGTTTCAAGTATTTATCTGAGTATAGTTAATGAAGATACTGTTCCCAGTTTAGGCTTGTGTACCCACAATGCTGATCGAGAGGATTAGCTGGAGTTTTCAGTACAACCCTCTTCATATGCATTTAACTTTGGCACTTTACATGTTGCTCCAAATGGAACTTGATACAGAATATAAACTGCACTGCAAGACACAATATATGGATGACATTGTTAGCTGGATCAGATACTATCTAGCAAATATCACAGAAGCCTTTGCTTCTCTATTGCTTTAGTTTTAATCACTTCCAGCCACAACTGCCTTGCTCTGTACATACATACACAAAACCCTTCCAGCTGA
Organism: Mantis religiosa; assembly: GCA_030765055.1. NCBI lineage: Eukaryota > Metazoa > Arthropoda > Insecta > Mantodea > Mantidae > Mantis > Mantis religiosa. The sequence continues at coordinate 216,851,240 of CM060952.1, forward strand.
CCCTTTTTAAACCTATTTGTACCTCACAAATTTCACTATGCTGAAAACAAACAAAATTAACATTATTTTTTTAAATAAAATTAATTATACACATTAAAGTAACTGTACAATGAAAACAGCCCGCCTTGGTAGCGTAGATGGTAGCATGTCTGCCTCATGTTCAAGAGGTCCCGAGTTCGAATCTCGGTCAGGGTGAGTTACCTAGATAAGGTTTTTCCGGGGTTTTCCCTTATCCTTCAAGACGAATGTCGGGTAACTCTAAGCTCCATGGACCTGGACTCACTGAGCATCATTTCAACCGATTCATTCACCGTCCAATATAACTTAACGTTGGGGCGGACGTAAATAAAATAAAAAAAAAAAAAAAGCCAAAGGATGTAGCAGAAGGTAACCTCATTAAATAAAGAAAATCTGATCTCATACCCAAAGAGAAAATGACAGGAATCCACTGGATTCAATGTAAAAAGTTTGCGGTAGTTTACAAATGGGAAAACAAAGAGGAACAGAGGCAACCAACATCAAATTGAAACAGACTGAAAAATCAGCAGCTGCTCCACGCTTTGGTTTCAAACAATAAGTTACCTGAGAATTACAAATGTAGGAAAAGATTTACATATCATGAATCTGGATTTATCACAGGCTACCAACAAAATGAATCAAAGCAAAACAAATAGACAAGGAAGCAAACGACTTCACTATTATCATGCAGTTTTGCAACAATAGTCCTAGATGTATCTAAACTGCATCCGTCTTAAGAAACAAACTTTTTATATTACTTCACGCCCAGACAGATGCACAAGAGTAGCTTACCAGTAGGTTTTCTTCACGGAATTGCTTCTTAGAACGCCAGGAGTATAGAATGTATTATTATGATAAAAGAACTTTCTAACAACTAGTGAACATTAAAGCATTTTCAGCTCAAAACAGACTGTAACCTGAGTATTCAAAGTTGAAAGTACCAACAGTAATTTCACCTGATGCCTATTAGGACTATGCAGTACAATGTCAAGGGTAGACATACTAAATACATCACAATAAAATAACTATAACAAACTTCACTTATCGTATCATTTCCTTTCATGGAAGTGTTGAAAACAGTGTTGTTGTAATAAATTCTGTTTAAAAAATTATAAATTCTCCAGGGCTAGTTTCACAAAAACATTTGCACATTTCACCAATTGTTTCTGTTATTACTGTCGCTAGGTAATGCGTTAATTTTTGTATTAAACTCTAAAAGTAAAACAAACTTATTGGCAGAATCTATTGGTGCTATTTTAAAATGCATCACAGAATTTCTATTTTCCAAAATAAATATTTCCTCCCAAACCATTAAACCTATTGGTGCATTTAACTGGATTTATTTCATGGTTAAATGCCACAGCAGATTTATCAATCTGTTTATATTTAATATTTCTAAAATGCTTCTTCACTTTAACTTCTAAATTATGTTTGGTCCTTCCAATCTAAACAATTAAATTGATAAATGTAAGATACTGTCATGAGGCATTGTTTTGCTACTGCGTAGACAAGCACTGAGATAGATAGATAGTACCCAAGCCACGCCCGCGCTCAGACTTGCGCTGAACACTTGCCGAGACAGTGAGAAAGAGACGGAGATAGTCTAGACGTTCTCGCTCCATCACGAAAGTCCATGAAGCTTTGGGAGCTTTCGAGAAACGGCTGGACTGGACAGCCTATGTCAGCAGGGAGCTGCCAGAGTGTGTGTGGACATTTAAACTGTATCAAGTTGTGAGTTGAGAACTGATAAACGTGTAGTGATTCTTTTGTTTATTTACATGTGCAGAAGCCACGAGAGACTGTGTTGGTGTACAAAAGTGTCTTTCTACAGAAATAAAGAGCATTTTGAATTTCTGCAAACTGGACTTTTAATTTTACGAACCCACAAACTCACAATATTTTAATATCTGTAACGTTTTTTTAATAAGAAAAATTTAATAAATTTTTTATATTATATTTATTTTGAGTGTCCAAGATTTACCAAATTCTTTAAAAACATGCATTTCCAGTGAAATCTCAGTATACAATAGTCAACAGTACAATCAGTTGGATCTTTGAGGCTGAAAATGGATGCAATGGCTTCCGAAACAATGACCTCAATAACATAAAAATGTAAGTGACAAAATATTAAAATCTGATTACAAATAGTATTTTCAATACAATTTTTGTCTGGAGTTACAATACCTTTCCTACTTACTGTAAGTATGTAGTAGAGAAATAACAAAAGTTACTCAGAATGAAGACTTGAGAGACCATACTGTACCTGAAAATATTTTAAGTATATGACATTTTAATAAAATTCACTTAAAAGCCAATTTTGAGAAAAGAAGAATTAATAAAAATTGTCCTATATAAAGGGTACTTTTGAGTTGGGGAGATGTTTTTGAAGCTCTTGTTGCTCAAATAACAAGTTCGTTATTTATTGGACTCTACAATATTTAACATTTGCACACATGTATGTCTACTAAAAGTGCCATTTTAATTTTATAGTGAACTCTTGATATTTAATTATAAGTAGATGTATACCACAGCCTTCCTTAGTTTGTATGGTGATGTAAACACAGCAGGCAACTGTAATTGGAGGGAATAGTCAACCACATGTTGAGCATGTCAATAAACTTTCTGTGGAATAACTGTGTATAGCCACTTTGGCAATGACTTGAAAGTTCTACTGGCATGCACCTAATTGGAATCTGTCAACAGCCGAATTCCTTTAACGACTTACAATTCCGATCATTTCTTTGATAATTGCTTCACCACAAGGATATATCTATATATCTTCATGCTCACAGTTTCAAAACCTATGTCACCCGCCTTGGTAGCTTAGATGTTAGTGTGTCTGCCTCATGTTCAAGAAGTACCAAGTTCGAATCTTGGTCAGGATGGGTTACATGGATAAGCTTTCTTCTGGGGTTTCCCTTATAGTGAAAGGTGAATGTTGTGAAACTCTAAGCTCTATGAATCCTGGGCTCATTTGAGCATCATTTCACCCATTCCATTCATCGTCCAATATGACTTAACGTTGGAGGATTAAAAAAAAAAAAAAAAAAAAAAAAAAAAAAAAAAAAAAAAAAAAAAAAAAAAAAAAAAAAAAAACCTATGTCGCGACGAATGGTGTAGGAGCTCCTTTTTCAGAGCTTTACTAATTGAGATCATTGTTTACTGCTTGAAGCACTTTTGTAATTGCGGTGGCTCATTTCTTTCAAGGAAGCTATGAACCTTGCGATGAACACTAGTAACAAATTCATCACATTCACTTCCCACAACTGGCTTCATGCCTTCTCGGTGTTTTCCTGGAGTGGAGAGCCAACCTCACTCGAGTGACATTAATACTTGGCGCTGAAACACCAGTTAGTTCTGCTGACAAATTAACACCCTCAATTGCTAGGTTGAGTATTTTTCATGCAACTTGCAAAACACATTCAATATAATTTGTTTTTCCTATTTATTAAAGGTTTCCCTCTGAGATGTTTTATATATTGCAAGCAAATCACCATGTTTTAAATTGATTCTCTTTCCACTTTCTTTTGAACTGCACAAGCGCAGCATACACTGTGATTAATATATACAAATTACATTCACATTTTCCAAATAAAATACAAATTATTGTTTGACTGTCACATTCGTAATAATGTGATGTTTATATATTTTGCATTATATGTAAAGTTCTTAAAAATGATATGTGAACTATATTTTTCATCTGCAGAGATATACAAGGCTAAACAGCCAATGATGTCGCACATGTATATGTATGTGCTTTTATTTATGTTGCCATATAAACTAAGGATGGCTCCGGTATATATGTTGTTGACTAATGGCACTGGGGATTAGTTGATTTGCATCATTTTTCCCCTAGCTTCCCAATATAATGCCTGTAGGTTCCCACTTTTGAGACTATTACATTTGTCCAAATGGTGTTTGTTCATGACATCCTCTTTACAGATAGTACACTTGGGTGTAGGTATGCAGTGTATTTTATAAAGGTGTTCTGCAAGACAATCATGGCCAGTTTCCATTCTAAATAAGGCCACTGCAGTTTTTCTTGGTAGTTTTTGTATGTCAATTTTGTCTCCAATGTTCTTATAATCCTTGTCTTTTAGTTTATCTTCTTCATCAAGTCTCTGCTGTCTTTTAAAATGTAGCTTAATGTTGTTTAATTGTTTATTAATTTCAGTTTGTCTTACGGGTTTTATATTTTGAATTGCACCTTTTTTTGCTAGTTGGTCACCATGTTCATTACCTAAAAGTCCAATGTGGGCTGGAATCCATTGCAGGGTGACATGATTTCTTGATTCAACAGCTTTAATTAAACTTATTTCTTTGGTGTTTCTTGTTTTGTTTTTATAATTTACAATCCCATGTATGGCTGATTTTGAATCTGTTAAGATACTATGTTTTGCTTTAGGTACGGTCTGTACAGGACATTCTGCAGTGCTGCTTTTATGGCTGTTAGTTCATCATAATGGTTTGAAGTTTCGTCTAGTGTTAGATACTGTGCGAAATGTTTGCAGTATACTCCTGCACCAGCATCATGTTTGTTAATAAAGAATCCATCTGTATATATTCGGAGCCATTCTTTTTCTGGATATCTTTCATTTCCTGTGGCTATTGCTCTCATTTCATCTGGTAAATTGTTTTGCTAATGTATTGTATATAACAGGTCATTCTTATAATGTATGTCAATATATTCTGTTGGGCTTGTTTCCTCTATTGTTCTATTTATTGTTATTATGTTCTTGTGTTTTGAGTTATTGATGTATGTTCTGAAGCTTGTTTGGGTTTTTAGATTGCTTATATTATCCGCTGTGTGATACCACTTGTGTCTATTTTTGTTAACTAGCAGTTTTTGTGCTAGGGTAATTGCCTTTAGCTCATGTTCCAGTTCTATGGCCATATTTTTTGTGAAGTTCTGTAGTATGGCAATTGGTGTTGTTTTCACAGCTCCTGTTATTATTCTTAGTGAATTGTTTTGTGAGGTTTCTATTTTCCTTTTGAGTTTCTTGCTTACTGTTGCCAGCAGTTCTCCAAATAGTAAGTTGGGTTTTATGTATGTTTTATATGTGTTATTAAGGAGGTCCATATTTCCATTCCAATAACAAATCAATAGCAAAAATTTACAAGAAGCATCCACAACATCCACAACTACATATTTACATGTAAACAATGTAACAAATAAGATCAATAAAAAGAACATCTTAAAACGCCTAGCTCCGGTATATATATATATATAGAAGCAGCTAGAAACAGTGATAAGATGAGTCGGGACTAGTAACACTAACATCACTCCAATCAGATTCCAGAGTTGCTAGACGTGGTCTGACGTTTCGCCTGTACGTGCGTGGTCACTCTAGCTTTGTAGCCATGAGTCCTCTGAGGATGCCCGACATACAGATGGTTGAAATGTCACGTACTTTAGTTTTACCTACTAGACCATGGCCAGTAAGTCCAGAAACCACTACATCTGATTGGATTGACGCCAGCCGTGAAAACCTAAGTTGTTACTAACATCACTTTTTTTAATTCTCTATTAACATATGTTCCATCTTCAGAATGTGTCCGACTAACTGTGCTGTTGTGGTGGTTGTCTATACCGGCAGCTTCATGTGGCAATGAAACGTACTTCCAGATGGTAGGTACTTGGTGCTGGTAAATCAAAATTAACTGTCGTTCATGTTTCAAAATGAAGATCTTTTCCCATGTGTCCAATTCTGCTGTATGACTGGTCGGTTTGATTAGTGTAATGTTTGGTCGTCCAGAAATGGTGTGAAACTGCAGATTTATATATCTATTTGTATTTTAATCATTTCATATGTTTCTTGAGTCTGGTTCCCAGATTTCTTTTTGTTTTTCCTATATATACTTTCTTACAATCGGTGCATTTGATTTTGTAAATTCCAGCTATTTAGTCAAACCAACCAGTTATGCAGCAGAACTGGACACATGGAAAAAAAATCTTCATTTTGAAACACAAACAACAGTTAATGAATTTTGATTTACCGCCACCAAGTACCCTCTGGGAGTGCATTTCACCATCACATGTCACCATTATAGACAGCCACAACAGAAACAACACGGGTCAAGATGCGAACATATGTTAACAGAGATTAAAATATATGATATTAAGTGTTACTAGTACCAACTCAACTTAGGTAAATAGATTACTTACTCTGCATGCTACACAAGATGCTAAAGAAACTAAAATCAAAGGCTTTGACATACAAATGTTCGCTTTATAATGCACTCAGAAATTACGCTTTTCATATTTTAATGTCCTCAGTACTTCTTTGCAACGGGTTTGTGGAAAGGATTTGGTTTTTCTGTAGTAAGGCGGCATAAACCTTTGAGTTATTGCACAGTAAAACATTCTCAGAGTTTTCACAGTAAGTCTGAATAGGTATATTGGTATTAATAGGATAAAGTATCTGATGAACAGATAAAAAAGAAAACAAATGTGTAAAGATGTCCATTTCAGCTATGGCAGGGTGTTCTGGAGTGGAGGTGGGGTCTACCACCTCCCTTTGCTCTTTTTGTTGTTGTTGTTGTAATTTTACGTCCTCCGTTAAGTCATATCGGACGATGAATGCAATAGGTGAAATGATGTTCAAATGAGCCCAGGGTCCATAGAGCTTAGAGTTACCCGACATTCGTCTTTCAGGATAAGGGAAAACCTTGGAAAAAACCTATCCAGGTAACTCACCCAGACCGAGATTCGAACTCGGGACCTCTTGAACGTGAGGGAGATACCCTACCACCACGCTACCGAGGCGGGTTCTTTTTCATTGCTTAAGTTTGAGGAAGGCCACCTTGAATTGGCAAAATTCATATTTCTCCAACATAAGGTCTTTGTAGTAACTTCTAGCTTTTACTTTAAGTGACGTCCAAGTCTGATAGCCAATAGAACTTGAGGGCTCAAAGTGCCCTAACCTTGCAATAGATAAACATTAGTCCTCCAGATATCTAGTCCTTGCTCTCTAAATCCTAAGTGGCTCAGCAATCCATGTTAACAACTGTGCCTCTGGCTAGGGATGTGGCTGTTGACGATACTTTCTCAGGTAACTGACAGCCCAACAACTGTGACAACTTAGGAGCCATACACACTGTATCATTTCAATGGCAGTGCCGATGGTGAGAGGTGAAGAAAATTTATTAGTGATTATTTGGATAGCTAGAGTCAAACAGAAAAATCCATTGCCATAGGAAGGATTTGAACCACAGATCTCCTGGTCTAATAGTGGTAACTATGAAGCCTGGGACTTAGCACTTAAATATTTACACACAAACAGTGCGTGTCTCATTATATATGAGATCTCCTAGTGGTTTACTGGAAAACATATGAATCAGTTGGAGAATTTAATGTCATTCTGACATGTTGCCACGGTAGCTCAATGGTTAAGAGCAACCAGACGGAGACTGGGAGATCCATGGTTCAAATCCTGCTATGGCATTGCATTCTTCAGTCTGACTACCTATCCAAACAGCCTACATACAGCTAGTGTGGAATGATTAATTTCTATCCATTCTATTTGTGATGGTTCATTCTTAGAAGTAAGACTGACGCAGTAGCAGGTGCTTTTGTTTATTTATCCCTGGGCATTGAGTTCCCAGATAATGATGAGGGAAGCCTCAGTAGCCGGTTGTAGCATCTCTGTACATTGGTGTAATTTCTTACAAGAAGAATGCAAGTGGTGGTTGGAAAAACAACCGGATTTCATCGGAAGTTTAGACAATAAGTTGGAAGTTCTTCCACAGAAGTTGGAAGTTCTTCCACAGCACATACTTCAGAGGGTCACTGGGTATATGGAGGTATAGACAGGGCCACGAGCAGAAACCTCAAAGAACCAATAATGTATCATTTTTTGTCAGGAAGCCACATTATCTCAGATGGAAGGGTAAGTTTCCAGTTAGCCAGAGAGTATATTCATGATGTAATCATACAACAGAACTTAACTACATGATAACCAATCTTATCTACATAAATTCCTTTTCCTCAATCATTTTCAGGGTCAAGATATGTTCTCTGTTATACTGGATGTAAATGCACAGCACTATCCAGTGCAGCTTATTTAGATGACATGTTTTAAGGTGTACACTTCTTTCCTTAAGTGACATACTTCCAATATTATCTTCATTGTGGTAAAATACAACAATGAGTGGCTCAACAGCCACTACTTCAGTATGATGTGCTACCTTTATGTCACTTATTGTAATAAGATATTACAACAATGTGTTTTGTAGCTCAATGACTAACAATGCAGCTAATAATATGTGCTACCTTTATGTCAAATTTGCATTTTTTTCGCTTTAATAACAAAAGATTTTCTTTATTACGAATGCCCTGTTTTAGCTTAATGAGCTTTGTGCCTCCATTTCTTTTAATTTTTAAAAAATGTTTATTATTATTACCATAACCATTATTACTGAAACTTTGTTATTTAGTGTATCATTAAGCCACTCATGTTCCAGTTTGGTTACACAGTGTTGCTTGTTTTCAGCATTGGTAGCACTTTAGCCATCAAAGCCACGCCTAACAGAGGATGGCCGTCAATGCAGGACAACCCTAATATGGTATTCCTCAGAAATATGAAGCCAACATTCTACTGAAATACAGAATTTTATTATCCAATAATTCTTAGTTTTACTTCGTTTGAAATGAATCACAAATAAACTGATACTTCCCAACACATTGTCATCTGCTCTTCAGTGTGTGTGTGTGTGTTTGTAGTGTTTAATGCCTGCTTTTACTACATATGGCACTGCAGGCAGTGACACTGATGGTACATGAGATGAAGATGGAGCACCGGTGGAATGAGATGGCATGGAAAAACGGAGGTCCTGGAGAAAACCCGCCCCAGCGCCATGTTATCCACCACAAATCTCACTTTGTGGTCGCTTGGGATCGAACCCGGGCCGCCTTGGTGAGAGCAAAGCAGTCTAACCACTGAGCCATGGCACGGCCTATCTGCTCTTCAGAACTAGTTAAAGTATTATTCTGCATCCCTGTTAACATTTGAAAAATGTTATGGACCCTAAAAGCAATATTTAACGAAGGATTCCAGTTTACTAGCACACAAGACCAAGAAAGTCCCCTAAAATCCTACAGGTGTTGGTCCCCCCCCCCCCCAACAATTGTAGATTGAATATAAATATCGTGGGCAAATTTTACACTGCGAGATAATTTTCAACAGTGAACTCCATTAAATATAGGCAGAGTGAAACCATCAAAACTTTCCTCTGGTACACTTATAAATCAACGTTTGAACGAACAGATGTTTTCTAAAAGCGCACCAAATACACATAATTTAGCCCTAAAAAAATTTCACCTGAAATCAAGGAATGAAAGTACCTCCAAAAGTCCTCTGCTGTGCCGAAACTTGTAATCTTCTTTTGGTTTTGCTCCCAGCTTTTGGTTCGATCGTTTTCATAGTACCACAGGGTCCAAACATTCTGCAAAGGATGCTTAATCAGTAATTCTGGTGGTAAATCTTCAGTGATACCGTCCTCTTTCTTTTCTATTTCCTGCAAATATAACAAAAAATAATAAATACATTTCATCTAGATTAAGGCAATAGCCTCCAAGAAACCACGTTAGCCGGCACATGCTTCCCCATGAAAGCTTGAGCTGGTTCCGGGAAGCTGCTGGTTTGAAAGTTTAGTTGGTGCATATTCAACCATTCAGAATATCTGATAATATAAAACTGTAATAAGTATTCAAAAAGTTCAAATCTGACCTCCATTTCTTCCAATTTATTTCCAGCCATGTCACAAACTACAATCTGTTTGACCGCATTCAATGAACTGTGTTAATTTAGCGACATCTGCAGGAAAGTTTGATCTACTACTTATGTTGCCAACGCAGTTTCAGTTGTTTCCATTATTATAATTCCAAGCAAATAAAAAACACGAAACGTAATACGAAACTAACTAAAAGATTTAATAGACACTTAGACCTCTATGTATCACAGAATATATTTAATTTGGTGCATACGCCATTGTCACTTTCTGTCTAGACAAGGCTTGCCAACATGCAGCGCATGTCTAGAAACACAAATAATAACAGTATGTGCACTCGATAGACTTTTATCAAAGTTGTATTTATTACGATTGCAAAGTTGCGTGATGCTTATGTTTTGAGTCTTTGGGCTTTCTACTTTGAATCATTGTTTCTCGAGACGCAGAAAATAGATTTATTGTTTTACATGGTGGTTTTATACGATAATTACGTATAACAGTTGTGTTTGCAAATAGTTTACATCTTTGAAAACAATAGGTAACAGACTAGTCATGAACGAACAAATAAGTGTATGTGAAAAATAATAGAAATTCAGGAAAAAATCAAATTTTTTCCTCGCCGTTATATTGCAGGTACATTCAGCAACCATTTTTCACCCGGACATGAAAAGAAAGGTAAAGCTTACCCTTCCAGACTGCAAGTTTAGTATAGTTGAACTTGTAATTGAGAATAGTGCACATATATTGATGGAATCATTTTATTAGGTTGATGAGAATGGGGAGTGTGACTCCCCGCCGCAGAAACACTCCTTTGGAGCTCCACAAAATTATGTAAGTAGGGGTGGAGGAGGAGGATATGGATGGCAACAAAGGGGGAACATTAGAGGTGCATTTCGGGGCGCAAGAGGAGGAGCTCCAGTGTGGAGAGGTCCGAGGGGGATGCCAAACAATCGCTACTTTCGTGGCGGACGTGGTGGGGGATACGGTCCACAGGGCTATTATGATATCTCCCAGCCTCATTATCAGGTAAGTTCAGGAAACATAATCATCCCATTTTGTGTCTTATTAAACTAGAGTTAATGATATATAGTTGGAAACCAAATTACTATCACATGATCCATTGAATTGAATCATTGGCACTATAATGAAAGCTTGGCACATGGAAATCCTTCATCACCTCAGGGAAACAGTAAACACCTTTAATTTGTATGACAGTGCCATACCCGATTTTTTTTCTTCTTACGCAGCGAAAAATTCATATGAATGCTGATAAAGTTACTGTAAATGCACACATGACTGTCAGTTTACATAAACTAGGAGAAGTGTGTCAATATCAGTGTTTGACAAACACTGTTTCTAACTAGATATTGAACGTATTGTTGTCAGGGCTACTCTTCACAGCCAGACTATCACCCAGGACCCAGATGGAATCATCCTATGCCTCCACCCCAATATGGACAGCAGGGCCAGTCTCACTCGCAGTCCCAAGGTGGTGAGATGGACCATCAGGATCACAATCACAATGTATGTCATTTAGGAGTAAGAGAAGGGTTGACTCTCACAACCTCTTGAAATAGACAAGTGGTTATTACTTATCTCTATTGCCCATTCCAAACCAGAGTGCCTTCTGATGTCACCACACACTATTATGCCAAATTAAATAGTTGCTTAATAAATTATTGTATCATGAAATGTTGTGATACAAAAGGTGTACATGTTCAGCTGTAGCAGGCACATGGTGTGAAAGGATGAAGCAACTGTTGGGGCGGGATACAAAGACTGTTTGGAATGGACAGTAGTATTTGTATTTGAGTTTATTTGCCTTATTACTGTACATAATAATTTTAATTTTCCTTTGCATTAATGTACTCTGATCACCTTAAGAACTGGACTAGATTTAAATAAACCATATATTAATCCACTGGGAGAGTTGTCATTGGATGGGTTCAAAAGTTGTCCCTTTCTCTAAGATTTAAATTGTCACTAAATTTACTCAAGGCTCCATAACCTTACCATTCTCACTCACTGACTGACGACTCCTCACTCACCTGAATATTCTCTTACTTAGGTCCGACAAACAATGACAATTGTTCTAGAAGTAAGAAGTTCCTTGACTTTGAATGTTCCCAAGAAGACAAAAAACAAAAATGAAGTCTCTGAAATTGACTAGTGACAAATAATTTCCTGGTCATTGTTTTACAGGCTAGCATGCACTAATTCCTCTCTAGTAAGAGCCAGCCTGCCTCTTGGCTGCGGTGACCATGCTTCCTCCTCAGGACTGGTTGTCCCATAGCAGTGCAACCTCTACAACTTCCTTCTGGACAGCCTCTGGATGCTTCCGTAGGGAAGGGGATCCGTCCCCTTCAGCTGCCGTGGTGCAGGCGCTGCGGACTCCTAGCACTCGCGGTACCTCTGATGTTACTAGAGGAACCTCAGGCCGAACACTTGAGCCCCTCCCCGAATGGGAGTTGTTCGGATTGGGTTGGACTCAAGGGGGCAGTGGTTCCCGATACCTGTGGGAGATCGGGTACGTCTCCGGATGGGTTTGAGGGAAGCAATATATTCCCGTATACTAGCTTGCATAGCTAGTAGAAGGTGTGCTAGATCACCAGGCGGCCCTACCGAGGTTTAATTGGTAGCCTTCCCCTTTGGGGTTGGCATGCATAAGTGGCGTATCCACTTCCATCCCATCTTGAGTCCATAGGAACAGATGGGAGGGCTTGTTAGTCTCTAGGTCTTACCTAATGGAAAGCTCCACGGAGGCGCCTAGTGCTCTTCGGGGACAGCTCAGTAACTCTATGGTCGTCAGAGGGAGGCTCAATCTTCATTATGTGCAGATTGCCCTGGTAGATACCCTCGAGCTTAACAAACGAGCCTCTGGATGCGCTCAACTGCTTTTGACCCTCTTCACCATGTGCTATGGCCTTTACTGTGGTTATTGAAGCTTGGGACAATGCCCCTTATTTTGCTTAGAACAGCCTTACTTGGCTGTTAGCTTGCCAGTTATACCAGGTCTTCATGTGGTTACTGAATATTTTGACAGAATATGTCATGCACATAATGAAGATGGTCCACAATGTTCTCCACATATTGTTGTTATTGTTGTTTTCATATGCTAGGCTTTGGCAATGAAGCCATTAGCCCTCTTGCTCTCCAATATTTCTGTGTAGTGGATCCAGCAGGTAGGGCTTCACTGGTTAAAAGATGTTCTTCACTCATTTCCTCTTCTTTGTTGCACAAAGGACAATTTGGACTTGTATAAATTCCTATTCTGTGTAAGTGGCCAAATAATCATGTTTCGTAAGTAATCTAAAATTTGCTACTGCAGCTTTACGTGGGATTTCTGGAATAATTTCTAGATTTTTAATTAAAATGTTCCATTTTTTATCTTTGGCTTTGTTAGATATTGATTGGTTTTGTTTGTTTTTACATTTGCTTTTGATTTATCTTTTTATGGATGTAAAGGGTAAGCTTTTACTTTTGTTCTGAATTAAATTTGCACCTTTTTTGGCAAGGAAATCAGCTGATTCATTTCCAGCAATTCCACAATGTGCAGGTATCCACTGTAATATAATTCTTTTCTGTAGTTTTTGAAGTTGTTGGATCATTTTATGACATTCTTTAATTTGGATTGACCTCATTTTATGGTAGACGCAACTCTCTGCTGAAGACCAAACAAGCTGACATCATGCTTGTAGTGATCGGCCAACAACAAAAGTGACACCCTCTCATCCCAGTCTCTCTGGTGGTTGGCAATGGCTTTCCTCAGGTGTTCTTCAAAGATCTTACGAGGGCAGTTCAATAAGTACCCATGTTTCAAAATATATGTTGTTGATAAGGGAAGTTTATGTTATGTACTGATTTTTTTACATGTCAAAACAAATTTTGTATCCAGGTTTTGTCTAGTGCAACAATCCTTTTCAGGAACTCCTCTCTTTCTGTTTGGTTAATGTTGAAGCAATTCTGCAATTTTTTTAGCTTTCTGCTCATCACTCAGATGATGAGAAAACCATCTGGCGCCAAATTTTCTCATCTTTAAATTGTTAGTGATGATTCTGTAAACAAAAACTACAGATATTCTGGCTTCATATGCAGTTTCCTCACGTTTTCCATCAATCCTCTCATTAACCTCAGATGTGTAGTCTGTTTCTGTTGCAGTTGATGGCCTTCCACTTCTTGAGTCAACCTTCACAGAAACAGCAGACTGCCATGATACTGTGCTACGATCAACTGCATTATCCCTAGCACTGTGTATTTCATTGGGTTCTTTCCATGTAAAGATTCAGTTTTGATATAAGATTGCTGGTCACTACATGTAATCTGATGTGACTTGGTTTCCGCTAACCAGTGCAAACTTATATAGCTGTCAAGATGAAATCAAATCACATTTTATTGACACAATAACATTTACATATTTGAGCAAAGCTCGTAAACTGGTGTCTCATCAGTATACATATTACAGTGTAAAAACTACATATAAAATGAATGACACACAACTGATGCAAGTTTCACTTGATCATGCCATGCTAACGGTTGCACATGTGCCATGTGCAGAACTTTTGAATTCATCCTTGATTACTTGGTGCATGGCACTTTCCAGTCTCAGTGGCCTGAACCAGTTGTTGCCAACCCATTTCTCTAATTGGCTGTGTTTGTAATCTAATGAAAAGAATGGTCCCTAAACAATTATTATAGTGCCTTGGTCTATTTCCTACAATGGCAGTTTACTGCTGATTGCATTTGCATTATGACATCTGTGATTGCTCTCCTCCACCAGCATTTTTGTTGGAACTTATGAGGCCATCTTCCTGTAATTTTGCAGCAGCTTATGGGGTGAGGGCAGGATCTTGTTTATCCTTCATCTCTAATCAGGAGAATGGTGAGCCGCAAGGCTCCGGGTTGAGTGTTATGTTATTTACTATCGTCCTGAATCCCACAGAATCGAATGTTCCGTGGGTGTCATTGTGTAGATGATTTTAAAATTTGTTGTAGCTTTGATTGTATGTGCTTCATTCAACACTGCCTGCTGTACTTTCTCAATGTTTTCCATACCTGGAGTGTGGAGTAAACTTGCTGTATGAGGAGTTTGCTGGTCTTGGAGGAGGTTGGAGTGGAACTGTAGAGGAAGCTAATTTCTGTGCTACATTTATATTCTACATCATTGTGACTGCTGTGCTTGCTCACTGTGGTATTTCCTAGGGTACTGATTGGGTATTGATGCTGCAACTCTATGACTATGATTTCATCATCTATCTTCTTGTTTCAATTTGATGTTTCTAAAGCGCTCTTTGACTCGGCTTTTAGGTTTCAAAGAGCACTTTAGAAACATCAAATTGAAACAAGAATTTAAGTCAGCAGTACTATATGCGCAAGATTTCTTGAACGTTTGGGTCCCAAGTCCTCATTTGGTAGATTTCGCCTATTTCCGTAAACACAGATGACAACTTTGAAACAGGAAATGTGCTACACACTATAACATCTAGTGGCTAATATGCTAAGCTTTCACATATATGCCATTTCATTTTCAGCAATTTTAAGGTTAATTATTAGCTAACCAGTTTACAACAAATCTAAAAGCAAGATTACGTTGTCAGTGTTATGGCTCTCGAAAGGTGACACACTATTTTTCGTCTACCTCCATATAACTGTCATCTGAATGCAACTGAGCTGGCGTTGGCAAAAATAAAGAATGTTTACAATGTATGCAATGTTAACGAGAGCCACAAATGTGCAGAAACTTACTATAGAAGCGACGGATCAGGAAGGATACGCTAAGAAGGTCCAAGAGCTGGAAATGCAATATTGGAGAAACGATGGTGTTATAGAAAATGCAATTAATGAAATTATTAACACATTAGAGGATACAAGCGATGAAAGTGACGCAGTAGACTTGGAAATCTAAGAATCACAAAGGGAGTGAGAGTTTATAGTTGCCATAATATTTGTTTAATACTTTAATGTGTTTTATAACAATAAATATATTAGCATACAGCATATCGGATGGAGTTCAATTGTTTGTTGCCACATCTCATACCTTCGATGCATATCTTCGCTTATCTTACTGCAATTTGGCTTTTGACCACACTGCAGAAACAAAAGCATGTTAAATTAATTGGGAGTCGATTAATGACACAAAACAACACTTACTTTTAAATTTTCCCGGAACTGGTTTCTGAGGCCTTCCCTCTATCTTCAGCCGGACATCGATGTCCGGCTGAAGGTAGAGGGAAGGCCTCAGAAACCGGTTCCGGGAAAATTTAAAAGTAAGTGTTGTTTTGTGTCATTAATCGAATCCCAATTAATTTAATTTATACAACAACACTGTTTTCAACACTTCCATGAAAGGGTTTATAAAAGCATGTTAGCTCTCTTTTCTTCCTCTCTGCCTGCACTACACCGTAAATCCAGCGCTCAAGAAATCTTGCACATATAATAGAATTTCATTTTTGGAACAAAAACTGTGACATTGATTCAAATCCAAAATTACTAAAAGGGGTGATAAACCAAAACAAACTGACAGCATGGGAGAACATACTCATATGGAAAAATAAGGACCGAGTAATGAACTTTGAAATCCTGCCAGTAGATAATTTGACAAAGACGTTCATAGTTCCATCACCAGAGAGAGGAGAGCAGACAGCAACAGATGATAGTTGGAGAGAGGTTGAAAATGGATGCAACGGTTTCCAAAGCTACATATAGTCCCTCAATAATATAAAAATGTAAGTGACAGTGTTAAAAACCGACTACAAATTTTTTTCTTCAGTTAATTTTGATGTCACTGATATTGAATTCCTCCAATCACGCATAACCTTTTTCTTTTTGTGTTCTGATTCCCTCACTGCTTTGCTTAGTTTACAGGATCTCGATAGCCTTGTGCAGAAAATCCATGATCAGTTGCAAATTTTATATCTTGATGGTTTTCTGGGTTCCTAAACATTGTGGCATTGTAGGAAATGAACAAGTAGATCTGCCAGCAAAGGATATAATTGTATGTCTTGATTGGGTTCTCTACGACTTATCTAAAGTTTGAAGGGTTTAAATTGTTATAATTTCTTAAAAAGATAAGTGAAGTTTGTAACAAATTATTATATTTTATTGTAATATTGGCAAAATGAGTGTCTACATCCACCACAGAACTTTGGGAAGTTAAGAATACAACATTTCCTTGGCATTGTTCTTCTTGCTGATCACATTATAAGGAGACAGTGTTTGATCATTGTTATTTCAGTCCTGGCTACCTTCATACAACCTCAATGTGTCCTTAACAGTAAGACACTTCCTCACCCAATGTCACAAACAACATGGTCTATCTGAAGATGACTTTGCCTCTATTTCCAAGCTTTTCTGATTTGCTCAATTAAGTGGGCTTTCACGACTGGAGTCATACTTAGAAGTTATTTCCAGGCTGTTATGCCGTGGTCTGCTGGAGTGAGAATTTCCAAACATTTTGTCCACTACTGCAGTGGACATCTTCATTGGCATGGTCGAACTACTGCAGCGACACAGTTTCAAGACTATTTTCAAGCCCACAAGCAACTTAACAATGTATTATGCTCAGCTAAAGATCCTCAGGAACCTTTGTCAGCAGCTGTGTATACTATATTTTCTGCTCCTGTGGTTCGGTTTACATCGGAACTACACAGCACAACATCAACACCAGACTCATAGAACACAAAAGAAGCTGCTGCCTGGACCAAACAGATAAGTTTGCAGTGGCCCAACACGCCATCGAAGTGGAGGACAAACACATAGTTAAGTTCCATGACATGCTCTCATGCCTGGCTACAACACAAAGCTATTAACTTATAAACATCCTCACAGTTCCAGTGTGAAAGAAGAAGCTATGAAACTCAACACAAGTGGCATCCTGTCAGTGAAGTCAATAAACAATATAAAAAAGGAGAAATTTGAGCAAACCAGTCAGAAGGGAGCAGTATCATGGATGAAGCTTGCCCCCTCCCTCCTGCCGTCTACTATCTGGACCAATCAGTGGAGGTTGCATCAGCAGTTCGGACAGTCAGCACTTCAGACGCTATGCAAACTTCTCCGAACAGACTATGACCGCACCACTGAAGATGTCTTCCACAGTTGTGGACGAAACATCCAGGAATTGTAACTCCATAAGACCACGACATAACAGCCCAGAAATAATTTCTAGTTATATTAAACTGTACAGTTTCCCGTGTGTTATTAATTTTAAAACTGTGCCAGAACTATCTTAACTGCTTATGTTTGCCGCTATTGCTCATTATGAATTGCGAGTTTTCTGCTATTTAACATTCTATTTTTTGTTTTAATATTTCCATTTTTGTAATATGTTGTTTATTATAGAGTTGGCAACCTTGATACTTACGCAGGCAGAATCAGTTGCACCTAAGTTTTGACCTCTTACAATATTATTGCTTGCTAATTGCTTATGTTATATTTTTGCTTACCCTGGACAGATACAGGCCCATGAGGTGAGCTATGTCATTTGTGTGTGTGTGTGTGTGTGTGTGTGTGTGTGTGTGACTCCTTTGCATGTTATGTGTTTTTGGGTAGTATGCACCATGTTGGAGTATGAACTACACTTAAGTTTTCCGTTGTTTAAGGACTATGATACAATGAAGCACAAAATTAATACAATTTTGAGTCGAACTAATACTCAATGCTCCATTTATTGCTAGTATTTACCTAGAACGCGTTTCGTTAGGATCTTCCTAACATCATCAGCTGTTGTCGACTTATGGATGCCGGTTCAGTGAACTCCTCGGAGGTGATAGGTGCGTCTCTGTCAGTATCTTGATGAACTTGAAATTTGGGTTTTCTTCAAAGGTAGTATCGAAATTAAACAATTTACTTTTATATTTCTTTATAAAGATTTTTTCCCACGTGGTTAATGCAGCTGGACCTTGTGAATTTCTCATTCTATGTCATGATTTTCCTTCCAAAAATGGTACGCTACCGCCGATTTATCTATTTCTTTATTCCTGATATTCCTAAAGTGCTCTTTAAGCCTAATGTTCCAATAAATGGAGCATTGAGTATTAGTTCGACTCAAAATTGTATTACACTTAAGTTACTGCTACAGAAGCAGCTACATTGTCTAGGATGAGAAATGGATGAAGAATGTCAGTGAAAGAGATAAATATTTATTCATTGAAATAATAAAAATCCTGATAAAGATTGCACATTGCAAAGAATGCAATTTAAAGATGCTAAAAGAAAGAAAAAAAATCTAAATCATCATGGATAAGTTTAATACTTCCAACTATAGGAGATCTACCAAAGAGCAGCTTAAAATAGTTTGGAAAAATCTGAGCAAAGACAAATGCAGAATGCCTTGGAAACACATGAAAAACTTAAAACTAGGTATGGGTCGATGCCAGTTTTTCTTGATACTTGATGCCGATACACAATATTTTCCGATACCCAATACTTTCATACTTGATACCATCATTTCTATTTCTAGTTTCAGTAAAATAGAATTGAAAATATTATAAGATGCGCTCAAAAAGAAGCGAGCCGGAGACATAATTACAGAAACCAGTACATGTGTGTTAGAAGTATTAGCCCTGGCTGTTAAGACACCTATCCCGCTCTGACACAAGGCAGTGAATGGTTGTCTCATAAAAGTCCTGAGGCTACAATGTGAGCCAGTTCCGCACGTATAGCTGGACATCGTCGTCCTAGCTGAATCATTTGCCCCTTGGAGCCTTTTCAAGGGGACCAAAAATTGCGAGAGACGTCTGGACTGTATGGAGGGTGGCCAAGAACCTCCCATTTGAATTTCTGCAGGAGTGCCATGACTGTGTTGGCCGTATGAGGCTTTGCATTGTTGTGGAGCAAAATTACCCCAAGGGTTGCCTGGTTCATTTAGATTTAATCACTTGGCGAAGGTTGGTCAAGGATTGTGA